>BQNB010017277.1:15592-66636 GCA_026074375.1 Tanacetum coccineum
CGTTTTGAACCGAACGAGTGAAAAAATCTCAAGGATCGAACGAGCGGAAAACCTCAAGGATCGAACGAGCGGAAAACCTCAAGGATCGAACGAGCGGACCGAACGAACGTAATCGAACGAGCGGACCGAACTAGCGGATCGAACTAGCGGACCGAACTAGCGGATCGAACTAGCGGATCGAACTAGCGGATCGAACGAGCGGATCGAACAAGCGGGATCGAACGAGCGAATCGAACAAGCGGAATCGAACGAGTGGGATCGAACGTGCAATTTTTTTTTGACCGAACGAAATTTTTTTTAGAAAACTTGTGTGACGAAAAGGGTTTCAGTAAAACAGCCATAACTTTTGATCCGTAAGTCCGTTTTAGGCCCGTGACCTCTCAAATCGAAGAGAAAAACGAGACGGATCACGCTGTAACCACCCTTTGGCAGGTTAAGGATTTTTCGAAGCCCAAAAAGCTTGTTTTCTATGATTTATTGACACTTTTCAGTTTTTTTTCTTTTTTTTGGAATTTTTCGCCGCTGATTCCGAATCAAATCATTCACGGTTTTCTATTGATTCTGTAAAATCCCGTTAATTCATTTATCGGTTTTAATCATAGACGTGTAAAATCCCGTGAACGTGAATTGCTTACACAACCACAACTTCAATCACTTTACCTGCTTAAGATCCTACAAATCCTTCTCACTTCATAATTCTTCAATCATCCATCATGACGACTCCAATTGCAACTTCCACAACCGACAGTCAAATGCATAACAACATAATGGCAGCTGGTTCAAGGGATCGTCCACCAATGCTTGCAACAGGACGATATGCACAATGGCGATCACGGTTCTTACGATACATTGATACAAGACCAAATGGTGATGCCTTACGAAAGTGCATTCTCACAGGTCCTTGATGTATCTAGGTATACGCGATGTTAAGGTAAGTTACAACAATTGTAGTACTCACGGTCTATGAGCATCACTACTTAAGGAGTTACATTGTATACTCTATAGGTGGTCTCACGTAGTTGAAGGAGTTTTTCCAAGAGGTGTTGTATTTTTTTTATCATTTTGGTGAGTAAATGGACTTTGAGATTTGCCTCAGCACCGTTCTTCATCCACGCGATAGTACAAATTAAAGTCACAGTCGGATAAAGTTTTTTACTTCATTCTCGTGTTCGTTTCATCGGGTTTCTGTCTCCATCAGTGGTCATATCAGTATTAGCCTACCCAGAATAGATAAGGTGGATATTAGTTTGGGTGATCAGAGAGAAATGTAAAAGAGTACGACATCTTCTCACAGAGTATTGCTTATGCAATCACAGGCTATGAAGCTAAGTAAGCGGTTCCAATTAGCATATGATATACACATGTGTAGGATGATTCCTCAGTTAGTCATCATCCTGGAGGGAGAAATGTGTACATCCGGTACTTAGTTGATTTTTATGTTACCGAGTTTTGATCTACCGACTCGACAACATAAGGGAAAATTGCGTACACTCGGGACTTAATTGACTTTGGTGTAGCAATTCATATCTGCACTTTCCTGAAGGGAGAAAATGTGACCTCAGCATCAGGCGCACAACAAGTTCACTTGATCGGGCTTTATAAAATACCAGAGACATTAGTTCCGCATGGAGATGATTAGTGCTTCAACTTGTTACTTTTGGTGTCAACGGTTTTCGACTTCGTAAAAGTGGATAAAATGTGTACTTTGGTCTAATTCAATCAAGACTGGGATGCTTCTAAGTGAGAACGATATTAGATATCATAACCCTACCCCATAAGAATCGGTGTACTAATTCTTACAGTCCTAAGGGTGTCTGTTTGGGAGGAAGCTGAAGAAGTTTAGAGCATAATACTCATATCAAAGCCGAAGTTTTCGATAAGAAAGCTCATAAGGATGAACAAATGATATGGCAGATTCTGATATACTTCGACATGACCAGAAGTGCAAGAAATGAAGCATTCTCAAAGACATGCAGCTAATTCCAAAACATCGTGATGGAAACACCCACCCCCCCAACCCAGATAAAAAAAAGACCCCTCCCCCCCGTATGAAGAAAGTTTTTGAAGTCCTCTGTCAGGAAATTATAAGTGCAAAATCCAATCAAAACCGGTTCGGTAGAGAGAAACTTCTATGGCATCCTCAACATTTCGTTCGTCTACAAGCTGAAGAATAAAGCTTGGAGTATCAAGTCGGAATCATGCAAAGATATTCCTCAAGAATACTGGACTTCCTTCTTATCATTTTCTTTATTTTTGCTTGTGTAGGGAACATTGTAACCATTCACGTGTGACGCCATCCTTGGAGGGAGATTGTTCGCCTCATTTTAGTGAAGCTGCGTCTTTGCACGTGAAAGGACTAGTTTTGGACACTGCGTGTTACGCAGGGGTCTTTTATGTTAACTAGGAATAGTTAGTTTTTTTCTTCTTGTATAAATACCCCTCATGGCTCTCCATGAGGGGGTGGATGTTCATTTTTCTTTTTTTTCCTTAATCTAATCTTTCACCTTTTTGTGTTCATCCCCTCTCTTTACTTTCTCTCACTAAAACTAATAATGTTTCATCTAATGTATTTTGATCAACCAAGACCTCCCGAAAAGGTGTTTTTTATCCTTGTCATTTACAGCCGTCCACGTGTAGGACATCAGACCCTTATCCGGATTTCAAATGGGAATAGAAATTAGGATGTGACATTCACGATAACCCAGGCCGACTCTTGAGTAATCCACATTTAAACTACAACTAATCCCATGACAAGTGGGCTTATCATTTAATGCATGCAGTACAATCAGATATGGTCTTCGATTTACTCTATGATTGAAGTCGAAAGCAATGCATTCATAGATGCATACATTACATTAAAACATCTTCGTGATGGTTACCAGTGGGGAATCCGCCACGTGAAGACCCACACCCTTAGCAGTGAGGTCTTTGACGAAACTAGGGCAAAGGTCAGACTTGGTTAAGTCAAAACCCACGTTCTCCCTCTCTACCAAAGCTTTCTCGCCAAGGTAGAGATCGTGGTACACAGTTCCTAGAACCACCCCTTCAATCATGGGACACCCCCACGATCATCGGTATTTGTGCTAGGCCTCGTTCCATCTTATTTCCACACCTATAAATAGATGGCAAGGTATCCAGGTATGGCTAAGACTCTCATATACACTTATCTACTTTACATACACTTATTACCCTTAAAAGCACATACTTACTCTCACGCCCGAGGTGATTCGTAGGGACACCCTCTGTGCTTCACTTAACATAGTGTTTCTATTTGTGTTGTCACGGGTTACTTAAGACTTGGCAATCCAGCAACCACCTCAAGAACTCTTCGATCCCCGTCGAAGCTTGATCGTGTCCATATTTGCACAATCAATGCCTTTGACTAATTATTTGACATTATTTGATGTATTGGTGGTCCCTGAATATTGTGTCAGCCTAATATTGTAACACCCCTATTTTTACATATAGCAGCGGAAGCTAATCTGGGGTATTACATCAAGGGTACAACAGTCATAATCATAGAAAACGAATCAAAAAGAGTCGTTTATGTAAATAAGTTATCATTTATTATTTCTTCAGAGTTTTTACAAACGAGAGGTTTCCAGAATCTAAAATACAACATTTGAATGATAACGGTTTTTCCATCTTCGTGCCCTCGTCACAAACTCCGTGCCATAGTTTACCTGAGAATAACTTTGCTGAAAAAGTCAACACAAAGGTTGAGTGAAATTATAGGTTTTACGTAATAAATTTTGAATGCAAATGCGATATTTGGTTACAGTTGATATACACCCTAAGAAAACATAATCTTATTATTGCCATTAGCTCCATGAATCCGAAGTGCCTTTAGGTTAAAAGATAATATGCCCCCAGCGGGCAACCTTTGCAAAACAATATACCCACGAGATTTCTAATGATGTGCAATTGTTATCGTTACTTCTGGATACACCAAATGGGGAGTCCAACCAAATTAGATCTATTCAAACAATCATTCGCGCTTACTACGAGAGTACTCTCTAACAGTTTAATTATTATGGTAGGACATTAACGGCAAAGCAGTTACTTGTGCAATAGTAAAATTGAAATAGCATACCGAAATAATTGCATACTCATGTTTATAGCATGCATCTCCCCTCCGCGGTTTATAAAAAGATTGAAATGCGAGCTATGAACTCACTCCTGAAACAGTTTATAGGAAACTTAATAGCTTAATGTATAGGGAATGAAAGTGACGGGCTTCAACTACCGAAAACTAAGCAAATCATATAGACGAAAAACCTGGGTTTAATAAATGGCAAGACTTAGTTTCTTGATTGTAATATATAACTTTTTTTGGATTTTCATCTGTTGGTTTTGATATAAAAAAAAAAAATAATCATAACACCCGTTCGGAATGCCATCATAGTTTAGAAGTATTCAGTAATGTTTGTGGAGCTAGCACTTTAAATCAAAAACCCAACAACTCAGACAATACGTAATACCAAGAGAAACTTCTTAACTATGAAGCTCCCTATGTATTGTGGTAATATGGATCTGGGACAATTATTTTTGAAAGCACAAGATTCGATGATGAAAATGATATTAATGATAGAACAAAAAGCAGTTTTAAGCATTTTAATTCAATATC
Organism: Tanacetum coccineum; assembly: GCA_026074375.1. Lineage (NCBI taxonomy): Eukaryota > Viridiplantae > Streptophyta > Magnoliopsida > Asterales > Asteraceae > Tanacetum > Tanacetum coccineum. The sequence continues at coordinate 20,220 of BQNB010017277.1, forward strand.
CTGGAAATGTTAACACGAGAGCGTTATTAAAAAGTTTTTCCTGGTAATGTTTTGAATATGATTTTATACATTTTCAAAACGTTAACATTTTAGACCCAAAAGGGTTTGGAAATTGCAAGTTAAATACCCCTTGGGTTTGCATTTTTTACGACTTTGGTCATCAACTTTTACTGATAAACCAAGTAAACCTTGTACTCTTAAAAAGTGACATAATAGACCGCCTATAGTTATAACTTTTGATAAAATGACACTTTAGGTCCTTTAGTTATAAAGTTTTGAAATTTACGATAATATTACCCCTTGCATGGGATTATAATCCAAACAATGTCCAAATGTGCCTGCAAGCATCTAATTAACAATTCAATAGTCAATTATATAAGTTATAATAAACTAAAATATGAAAGATTTAACACAACATAAGTTTAATTATAACGAATTCGTTAAGCTAAAAGGAGTATAACGGGTCAAATTAAGGTTTCAAAATGAAAACGCCGGTTTAAGGTCAAACTCTCTATAACTTATCAAAGTACTTATTTTAAAATTATATAAGCTTATTAGGATCGATTAAAACAATAGTTAACAGTTTATAGCTCATCTAGTTTAAGAAAAAAACATTTATAAGTTATAATAAACTAAAATATGAAGTTTTAACACAACACAAGTTTAAAATAACAATTTGTTAAGCTAGGAAGTAAAACGGGTCATATTAGGGTTTCAAAATGTAAACGCATGGGTTTTAAGTTCAAATTCTTTCATGACTTATCAAAGCACTTATTTTAACATTACATAATATTATTAGGATATATTATAGCAATAGTTTACAAGTTTAGCTCATAGTTTAAGTAAAAACATGAAATTAGGGTTTTGGGTGTACGGTTTTGGATCAAAAAGGTATAACACATAGGTTTTTGAGTTCAAAGCTTTATATTATGATTTTAGCAAGATCATATGAACATTATAATGTTATAAAATCAGATCATAAGTTTATAGAACATGGTCTTGAGCTTATGGCTTGGAAACGGGTCAGAATCGGGACTTTCGACTTCGTACGCCTAGAGTAATGACTCCCGGGCTTCGTTTCTTGGTTTCTTTTGCTTCCTTTATAAAATTGAGCCTTCTTAAGATCACTTAGGATCTATTAGAGCAAAGGATTGCTTCTATGTAATGGTTATAGAGGAGGAAGTGTGGGCTGAAGAAAAATGAACACATAGGAGTCCTATTTATACCCATTTGAAGGTATAAGGAGTAAGAAAGGGTTATGTGTTAGCCTCAATTTATTTAGTCAAACAAGGAAGTTTGGTCACTCTACGATGGAGCTTTGGTCTTTAATTAGTTAATGTTGTAATAGGATATTATCGGGAATCGGGCTCGATAGTGACACTAGAAGGAACAAGAAGTTTTTATGATTTTTAAACAATATAAATGAAAGATATTTGAAGAGAGGTGCTTGTAAGCAGCTAGGGAGGTAAGTTTCTTATCATTGAGGTGCTAGGTTGCAAGAAAAATAGTTAAAATGGGTCATTTTGCAAGGGTTTGTATTTCGGGTTCATAAGGGTTCGGGTTGAGTTTTCTAGCTTGTAATTCATGTACATTTGATTAGGAATGATAGGTTACTGATCCTAAGGCTTATATTAAGGATTATAATCAAAATTTGAGAGGTGGTTTGGGTTAAAATGGGTTTAGAAAGAGTAAAGGGTCAAAGTCACCAATTAGGGCACAATTAGGGTTTTCTGGATTCGTTTCTTGGATAATTGAAGTAGAATGATGAAATGATGATGGAGGATGTTGTAATAATTCAATGTTTTTATAACTTATTTAAGAGTTTGGTTTTTGTTTACAATGGGTAAAAATCAAGAAACATGTCATGGTTTAGAAACTAGCTCGGTTTTAGGGTTTAGGGTTTTAAATTAGGGTTTTGAGTGTAAATAGAATGTTTGAAAGTTATGTATGGAATAATTAGGGTTCATATATTGTAAAATGAGTATAGTAGCTTGAACATAAGTGATAGTGAAGAGATGAGGATGAAAACGGAGGTAAAACGGCTATTTTAGGGATTGAGCTTAATGACTTATGCATTGAGCTTTTAAGGACTTGTACTTTGATTTAAAGAGATTATATATTTCAAATGAGATGTTATATTACTTGTACATATGCTTTAGTAGCTTGTGCATTCACTTTAGGGGTTAACCTTCTATGAATTTAGGGGTTTAGGGCATCTGATTACTGGTTTAAAAGCCGGTTTTTGATATGATGTTGCAAATGGTATCTTATAGGAATAATGTATCTTGTAATAATGATATTATGATATTGACTTGACATGTTATGATGTTTGCTTGACATATATAGAGATAGTATTGCCATATGTAGGTTGTCCGAGTCCGTTAACTTGAGTTATGCAGGTTATATTGCATATTGAGATATTGGCAAAGTAATGTAATGTAATAAAGCAAAAAATTTCCCTAAAAAAGGTAAGTTCATATATAATTGATAGTTTGTACATCATCTAACTTAATAGATGGATATTTACATTTATGAAAATTACAGGTTGTTATAGTCTCCACCCCTTATAGAAATCTCGTCCTGAGATTTAATTGAACTTGAAGTGATGATTGAAAATAGATAAGGATATTTGGCACGAATTTCATCTTTACGTTCCCATGTAAACTCTGGTCCTCTTTTAGAGTTCCATCGTACTTTGATTATAGGAATATGACTTCGCTTGAGTTGCTTGATTTCATGATCCATTACTTCCATTGGTTCTTCTACAAAGTTGAGTTTGTCGTCGAGTTGAAGTTCTTTCATTGGAATAATGAGAGATTCGTCGGATAAACACTTCTTGAGATTTGAAACATGGAAAGTATTGTGGATATACATAAGCTTTCGGAAGCTCTTGTTGTATGCCACTGGGCCAATTCGTTCAAGAATTTTGAATGGTCCAATTTATCGTGGATTAAGCTTTCCTCGTTTTCTGAATCGAAAGATACCCTTGCGAGGTGATACTTTCAACATAACATGATCGCCAACTTGAAATTCTAAAGGCTTTCGCCTTACATTGGCGTAACTTCTTTGTCGATCTTTGGTAGCTTGTAAGTGTTGACGAATTTGTATGATCTTTTCAGTGGTTTCTTGAATTATTTCTGGTCTTGTAAGTTGAGAATCTCCAACTTCGGCCCAGCAAACAGGTGATCTACACTTTCATCCATAAAGTGGCTCTCGACGGTGCTGCCTGTACTGGCATGTTAACTTGGTTGTTGTACAAATATTCTACCAATGGTAAAATGTGCTTACCATCCTTTTTCGAAATCTATGACACAAGCTACGTAGATGTCTTCGAGTGTTTGGATGGTTCTTTCACTTTGTCTATCGATTTCAGGATGATATGCTGTACTCATGTCTAGTTGGTACCAAAGCATTTTGTAATGATTGCCCAGAATCTGGATGTTGAAATCGGACTGGCACGATTCAAGATAATAGAGATTGGTACGCCAACGTTTGTCGGAGGAGACTATTCTTTGATGTTTGTTATCCTTGTAAGTGTTTTCCATACTATCAGTCACTCAAATGGGTATGAAATGAGATGATTTGGTAAGACGATCGACAATGACCCAGATGGCATCATGTCTGGTTGAGGTTTTGGGTAGCTTTGAAACAAAATCCATTGTTATTCTTTCCCATTTCTACATAGGAATTTCTGGTTGTACCAATAAGCCAGATGGCTTTTGACATTCTGCTTTAACTCTAGAACATGTCAAACATTTGCCAACATATTCTGCGATGATTGCCTTCATGTTAGACCACCAATAGAGTTCCTTTATATCATGGTACATCTTATCAGAACCCGGGTGAATAGAATATTTGGATTTATGAGACTCCTGCATGATTAAGTCTCTTAAACCGCTAAAAAGTGGTAACCAGCTTCGGTTTTTTGATACAACGAGTTCCATCAGGATGAATTTCAAATGATTTGTCCATTCCTCATAGGTTCTCTTTTTTGACATTTTCTTCTTTAAGGGCTTCATTTTAGGCTTCGAGGATTTGAGATGGTAATTTTGGATGAACGGTTAAGATTAATGCTCTGACTCGGAAGGGTTTGATTTGTTTCTTTCAACTTAAGGCATCTGCTACAACATTTGCCTTCCTGAGATGATAGCAAATCTCACAATCAAAATCTGCGAGTAATTCTAACCATCGGCGTTGCCTCATATTCAATTCTTTTTGACGAAGAATATGTTGAAGGCGTTTGATTTAGTGAAAAATGTTACCACTTTGTGACCCATATAGAATATGTGTCTCTAGATTTTAAGAGCGAATATTACTGCTCCTAATTCAAGATCACGAGTGGTGTAGTTTTCTTCATGAGGTTTGAGTTGTCGAGATGCATAAGCAATGACTTTTTCTTGTTGCATTAGTACAACTCCTAACCCTTGAAGAGATGCATCACAGTAAACGACAAAATTATCGTTTCCTTCTGGTAATGCTAAGATTGGTGCTTCAATAGAGTTTTTTGTTTAAGGACGTATTGAAAGCTGATTCTTGTTCTTCGCCCCAGATATAACTCTTGTTTTTCTGGGTTATTTTAGTCAGAGCTTGCAATTTTGAAAATCCTTTCGATAAATCTTTCGTTATATAGCCGGCGAGTCCTAATGAATGACGCACTTCTGTAGGTATGGGGGAGACATTTCCCAATTCTTAACACTATCAATCTTGGCAGGGTTCAACATGAAGGTCTTGACTATCGATGAGGTAGGACCAAGAAATTTACGCGATATGAATCCAGAAAATCACATTTAGAGAAACTTGGCATACAATTTCTTTTTTGGAGTAATTCCAAGAGATTATTCTGAGATGGACTTGCATGTTTCTTTTCGGTTGCGAGATTAGATAAGGGAATATCATTGATGAACACAATACAACCTTATCCAGATAAGGTTTACAAACACGATTCATGAGATCCATGAATACAGCAGGTGCAATTTGTTAAACAATTGGCATGACTTGAAATTCATAGTGTCCGTACCTCATTCTGAAAGCAGTTTTGGGAATATCTTCATTCCTTACTCTCAGTTGATGATAGCCTGATCTTAAGTTAATTTTCGATGTAAAGCTTTGAACATGAAGTTGATGAATAATTCATCGATTCCTGTGCAAGGGTACGATTTCTTTATAGTAGTTTAATTCAACTCTCTGGTAATCGATACACATTTAAAAGATCCGTCTTTCTTTTTAACAATAAGACAGAGATCCCTAAGGCGATGTTACTTCGGTCGAATGAAACCTCGGGTCGGTTTGTTATTGATGATGTGATTAGTCTAACTCTACCTTTCTGATAGGAAGCTAATCTATAAGGTGTTCGAGTATAGGTGCTATTACGGGATTACAGTCGATTTGGAATTATACTTGGGCGAAGGGATGGGATACCAGGTAGATCTTCAGGAAAGACATCTGGGATCTTTGTACTACAAGGAAATGATCTTCTGGTTTCTTCTCGTCTGCCTTTCTTTTCCATTACTTGAATCTTGAAAACTTGACAAACCTCGGATATAGAATACCTTTCGGTTTTTTATACAGGATTTGGATTTAGTCGTAGTTTGAATTCGATCACCTCGAATGATTAGAGTTTTACCGTCGATAGGATGTGAAAAATTCTCGTGAAGAGATTTTTGGCACGATATTTTGTGTAACTAGTCCATACCAATGAATACGTCGAACTACCAAGTTTAATTGGCTTGAGATCGATTTCAAAAGGTTGATTTAGCAAGGTTTAGAGTGCAACATGTAATAACTGTGTTTGTGCTTTACTAAGTTTCCGCAGCCATTTTTGATTATTATAAAAGGTATCTATTTGTAATAGACGTAATATTTAGCATAGAGGCAATCGATAAGGATATAAAACTTCTATCAGCTGCCGAATCATATAATACCTAAACTAAATGCTGATTTCAGAGAAACGAGGAGACATACCGTAACGACGTTTTGGGTTCCTTTGATGGCATTCTTATCTCTAGCATGTGGCTCTTCCTCTAGGCATTATGTTGGTTCTTTTAGCACTGATTTTGTGTAGTGTCCTTTTCACCTTCGGGCATGGCAAACCACTATCACTGGGAGTTGATTACTTCTGGTGGCTGGCTTCTTGCTTCGGCAGTTCTTGCTTTGATGGCCCATTCTGTTGCAATTATTACACCAACCAATATAGGGTCTGGTGTGATGGTAATTGCACCTTTTACATAGAGGGAGATCTTCGGCATACCTACCATTTTCTGATGAAGTAACAGCATAGGCTCTACCAGCTTCTTGCCTTCGGTTCTGTTGTCGACGATTATTGTTAACGATGATGTGTTGCGGGTTGTTGTTGGTTGCTGTGGGAGCTGTTGTGAATTGTTTTCTATCGTCAAACTTCCTTTTGTTGTCACTCGATACTTGCATTGGAGCATGCTTAGTTACTTGATCTATTAGCCTTTGGGCTATGTTGATGGCTTCCTTTAAAGTTTGGGGTTTAGAGGCAGTAACATTTCCTTTAATGCTTCGAGGTAGTCCTTCGATGAAAGCTTCCAAGAGTTTATCGTTGTTTGGCACCCCTGTTTGGGAAATAGAACCGTAATTCTTGGAATCTTCTAAATAAGGTTTAAGATCATTTTTCCCTTTACAATCTGATTGTTAAAGTTCTTTCTTCATCTTCCTGATCTTAGTCCGAGGACAATACTTGTTCGTCAGAAGCCTTTTTAACTAAGTCCAGTTGATTCGATTAGCTTGCTCTATTCCCATAGGTTGGGCATATGCATTCTACCAGGATAAGGCATCGTTAGTTAAAGTACCAATAGTAAAAGTTACTTTGTTTTCTTTGGCACATCTGCTATGAGAGAACACTGATTCAGTTCATTCAAACCGCGAATAGGAACCTACTGCTCCTTACGTTACCATAAAGTAGAAAGGTTGACAGCTAATGAACTCTTTGTAGTTTCCCGTTTTTACTGCAGGAGTTCCAGTAGGATCGGTGTTCCTGTCGGGATTACTAGCACTTGCCATTGTCGCAGCTTGAGCTTCTAAAGCCGAGGTAACACTATCAGCATATCTAACTTCTAATGCATTTGAGTCATATTCGGTGCTTCCGTTGTTGATGATCTTTTAGGCATTTTACCAACAAAAGTATAACACGTAATAAAGAATGAATATCACCATGTAAATGCTTGTTCTTCTTTAAAATGATTAAAGAGACATGCTTATTCCTGAAATGCTTAAAGAATAATACTTCATTTAAGCATTTTTAACAATGGTGATATTTAAAGGTTATGATGATGAATGTATGATGGATGAATGATGAATAAATGATGAATAATGATGAGATGAATAAAGTGGTAAGGACAACAAGGTAGATAACGGGATTACCTTTGTATTTAAGAACAACTTGCATTAGTACTATACATAGTCAAGATTTAACAAGTGTTTCTATTTATATCACACATCCCGTGGCTAGGTTAGAGCTAAAAACTGAAATTTAAACTAGAAACTGGACGATCATTCCATGCGGTTCTAGAGTTCGATGATGGAGTTCATGAGATTTTCTATGTCTCCTTAGTGACGAGTTTCCATATCATTGATAACTTCTGCCAATTCAGCGATTCTGTAGTGAGCTAAGGAGATCTTATGGTTGGATCCTATTTGCTTTCTCTAGAGTTTGGAAATCTGAGTATGAGCTTGCTGAAGTTCTGTTGCTAAGGCGTCAAAATCACGTTGGATGATTATTGTTCCTTTACCGAGACCTTCGATGCCGTTTTCAATATGTTCAAAACGTTCAGGAGGAATTTCTTCTAGATAACATTGATTCCATGATTTGCTCTTCATGACGTTTGATAGATGATTTTTTGGAAAGTTTCACCAATCTCAAGAGCTTGAGGTTAGGATGGGGTAGATGAAGATAACTGCATTGGTGAAAGAAGTCCTTCTGGAATGAAAAATTCTTGGTTTTGGAGGTTTGATAAAAAAATTTGGAGGTGGGATTGGTGAATTTTTCAGTATAGAAAGCTTGTAAAGCTTTCATGTAAGGATCATCGGGAAATAACGAAAGGGTTCGGTGCGGGCAATTTCAAATAAATTGGAGGCACTTAGAGTCAGTTTTTCCCTGGAGTGGCCTAGGGACATAATTGGGTGAAAGCGGTGGGGAACATAGTTTGGGAAATTGGAAGAAAAGGCATCCTCCAAATTAGCAGTGGGATAGTCGGGGAAAGACATCGTTCTGCTTAATACATAAGTTATTTATTTAGTAATATAATGTTATGTTAACTGTAATACCATTTGGGAGATTTAAGCGCTACGAGGAATTTCTTGGAGGAAAAAGGAAAAGTAGATATAGTTTAGGTTTTTAACCTATGTTCTCTATAACGTTGGGCTCTTGATACCAAATTGTAACACCCTCATTTTTAAATATAGCAGGCGGAACTAATCTGGGGTATTACTTCAAGGGTACAACTAGTAATAATCATAGAAAATGATTAAAAAAGAGTCGTTTTTGAAAGTAAATTTATATCATTCATTATTCTTCAGAGTTTTTACAAAGGAGAGGTTCCCAAAATCAATACAATAAAGTTTGAATGATAACAGTTTTTCCATCGTCATGTCCTCGCCACTCTGTGCCATTAGTTACCTGAGATAAAACATGCTAAAAAGTCAACACAAAGGTTGAGTGAAATCCATAGTGTTAGCCTCAATTTATTCAGTCGAACAAGGAAGCTCGATCACTCTACGGTGGAGCTTCGGTCTTTAATTAGTTAATGTTGTAATAAATTATATCGGGAATCGGGCTAGTGCTAATTAATATTGTAATGTTTTGGGTTTAATCCCCAAGCAAAACCCGGAGCCGGTGGGTCTAGTTAAATATCCCGGCGGCAATACATTAAACTGTGAAGGGTATATATATATTTAGATATTTTCTAAATATCTAAATATATATATAGATATTTTATTTTTCAAAATATCTAATCTTTTTCATAATATCTAAATTTCTTTTCATCTCTTTTCTCTCAACTCTCTCTCATCTCTCTCTCTAATTTCGAATCTCTCTCTAGTTTTCTTCGATTCGTGTTTCGTGTTATGAAGTGAAGTGTTAAACGGGTTCCTACAATTGGTATCAATCGCCTCGGGTGGATTTCGTGGTTTGTTTTATTGGTATAAGCCTATTGGATTCGTGGTTTGTTTTGTTGTTATAAGCCTATTGGATTCGGCAGTTTGGAAGCGTTCGTTTTGGTGCTTTATGTGTGCAAAGAAGAGAAAAAACGAGCAGAAAAACGTTGGCACCAATCGCGTGAAAAACGAGCGAAAAACGTCCCTGAATCGATACGAGCGAAATCCCCCCCCCCCCCCCCCCCCCCCCCCCCGCCCCCCCCCCCCCCCCCCCCCCCCCCCCCCCCCCCCCAGAGTCGAACGGAGCGGGAAATAACAAAATGTTTGGTCAATTGTCGATATCGAACGAGCGATCTTTATTTTTTGAACAAGCGATCGAAACGGATAGCCGATCGAAACGAGGCGGTCGTACGAGCGATTCGATACGATAGCGATCGAACGAACGAATCATCAATGCGATCGAACGAGCGGGATCGAACTAGCCGATCGAACGAGCGATCGAACTAGCGTGATCGAACGAGCGATCGAACGAGCGGATCGAACGAGCGATCGAACGAGCGGAACTTTTGATCGAACGAGAATTTTTTTTGGACCGAACGAAATTTTTTTGTGTGACGAAAAGGGTTTCAGTAAAACAGCCATAACTTTTGATCCGTAACTCCGTTTTAGGCCCGTGACCTCTCAAATCGAAGAGAAAAACGAGACGGATCACGCTGTAACCACCCTTTGGCAGGTTAAGGATTTTTCGAGGCCCAAAAAGCTTGTTTTCTATGATTTTTTTGACATTTTTCAGTTTTTCTGGAATTTTTGGCCGCTGATTCCGCATCAAATCATTCACGGTTTTCTATTGATTCTGTAAAATCCCGTTAATTCATTTATCGGTTTTAATCATAGACGTGTAAAATCCCGTGAACGTGAATTGCTTACAAAACCACAACTTCAATCACAATATCCACTTAAGATCCAACAAATCTTTTACACTTCACAATACACGATAAAATGGAAAAGAAAGATACCTTATCTTCGTGTTCAGATTCGGAAATACAACAAATGCAACTAATTCAAGACAAATCAAAAGAAAGTTGCATGGTATCTTTTCAACGACTTCATTCACACCTCAAGTGTCTTTTAAACAACGACTTAAAAGGAAGTCGAACAGAGAATGGATTCAAACGCGCATTTGCAACACTCTTTGGTCAAGATCTAGAGACTTTCACGGGCACAATGTTCCTGTACATGGATCAACTACAAAAGCAACTTGACAACGAAGAATTTCAAGAGATTGGATCCATGTCTGCTTTTAAAGTACTCCAGACACAGTTTCAGATGTTCATCAAGTCACGGTTTTATTTGGATGGAAAGAAAAAAATAAATATGTTGACTTGACACGCACAAATTCTACATACACACTCGACTCGATATTCCAGAATTCCGTGACACACTGATCCAACACATGGAATCTGTTAAGAAGTCGATTGGGTGAAAAGAGACACATAAAATGGAGGTTGAAAGAAGGGGTTCATTGAAAGACAAATCAAGGTACCAAACAAGGAAAGACAGATGCGAGTAATGCATTGGATGCTTGGCTGTAGTTCAGTTATTATTGAGAGCAATGGGACAGAATCAAAAGTAGCAGATACAAGCAGCAGATCATTGGGAATGGATGCACTATGTTGATGATGCAGATATCAGACCCATAAATATGAAGGAGCCAATGGCTAAGGTACAAAAGACTGCTAAAATCATATCTTTGTAAGGGAAACAGCATCCTGAGCAACCTGAATTCAATTAATGAAGACAGGGTGTGACCAGCATCATGCTGAAACAATGTAATGAAATACGTCCTTTGCATGCTAAATTAACTGATGACGGAAACTGAACTCTCAAATCAATTACAGTAGTCTGAAAATGTTTGTCTCAAAAAGATGTTGCCCAGTGTCAAAAAGATTTGCAAACTCGAAGCACATTGTATTAATCTTGTACTACAAAGCAAAACAATGTTTTAAATCAGGGCAAACAGAGTCATTTTAAAAGAGAAAAGTAATGAAGCCAAGTTAAAAATCGACATCGATGGTAATTGAAACATTAAACATCGAATTGGGAACATAGGTGGGCCAAATTCTCGCAGAGAAGAAGCAGTTACCATAAGAAAAGAGGCACTTGAAACAGACTTACAAAGATCTTTTTGATTCTATCAAAACGACACGAGTTCATGACCAAAAAACCAGAATGACTCTTTAATGGAACAATGAAACAAAAAGTCTAATGAAAAATGCTGAGTACATAGCTCAGATTCAGACAAAGAGGGGTTTTGCAAATTGCAGCATTACAAAAATGAGTTAAGGAATACTAATAGGCAATAGTGTGAATATAAGTTTGCAAACCATCAATCTTGGGAAAAACCGTGGTCAATCCACTCAAAAAAACCAATCCGTTGTTAGACAACCGTCTGTGTTTAAGTCTGAAAGACCTAGAATTTCAAAACCACGGTTTACCTACCAAGTTGATGTGAAAAACGATTTGTCAAAACCAGTCACTACACATTATTTGCCTAAGGAAAAAGAATTTGCGTTTGCAAAATCTCATCACATGATTGCACCTAGCTCTTTTGGTTAGCTCAAACGACATTGTTCATAATCACTACCTAGAGGAGGCTAAGAAAAAGGCACAAGAACACTCTAGGATCCCTAGAAATTTTTCTGACTCCAAACACTTTGTTTGCTCGACATGTCAGAAATGTGTCTTTAATGCCAATCATGACGCTTGTGTAATAAAATTCCTGAAAGAGTCAATAACTGCGTGCTAGGTTCCATCCAATAAGACAACAACAGAAACAAACCCGTTAGAGCAAATAAGGGTATGCAACGAACCAAAAAGATAAGATCCCAATGGACATAGTTGTCATTCAAAAAGAATACCACTGTCCATGAGGGAAACAACAAGTCTTACATCTTGTCTTAGGTGGCACCAACGGGTTTGATTTCTCAAGGACTGTTTGTCTTATGGGTTCCTAACAGGAAAGACATTCGCCTCTAGCACAACAAAGGTTGAAAGTGAACCCCCAAATGGTTCAAATGCAGATATCCCTAACCAATGTGAAAGCGAACAAGCTCTTAATGTCAGTGCAGGTACTCTCTTAAGTACAGGTACATCGTTCTATCCTACAGAGGAAGGACTCAGAGTTTGGTTGCGAAAAAGAAAGATATCTCAGAAAACAGGGCTTCAAGGAATTTTGATCTGATGATCACGTAATGATGTTTGAACACAGCAGTTCAAGCCTCGGTCGTCAATGTCAAATGGTGTCTGCTGAAAATAACACTTCAGGCCCCGTTCCTCAATGTTCAAAAGACGTTTGATCACAGCAGATCAAGCCTCGGTCTTCATAGGAATGATGTCTGATCACAACAGTTCAGACCTCGCACCTCAACGACAAGAGATGTCTGTTGAAAATGTCTCTTCAGGCCTCGTTCCTCAAGGACAAAAGGCGTCAGATTATGACAACTCTGACCCCGTGCCCCCAAGACAAAATGTTGTTCCTTCAGCAGAAAAGACAGATTCGTCACAACAAGGGTTAGAATTTCTCTTCAGTCCTTTACTTGAAGAATATTACAATCCAACACACGGTCTCGCTGAGGAAAACAACAATGATCAAGCACCGAATGCATCAGACAGCTACATCACGACAAGAGTTGGAATTACTATTCCACCATCATATAGCAATGCTGAGGACAACAGGTAAATAAATACAAAATCAGAAAAACAGAAAATTTCCAAAAAGATTCTTCTCGACATGTCTCTTGGAATCGATAACATTTACGTGCTTAGAAATGTCGATTAACATTGACACGGGTGTGTAAATGAAGTTCGAGCGAGAGTTGCAAATAGTTTCAAAACATGTCATTTCTAATTTTCTAAATGGCTTATGTGCAAATATCAGTACATAACCCGGACTTCATATAAAGGAAGGTTTATAACTTATCCTCACAACGAGAAAATTAACGTTTCTCGGTCTTGAGCTGTTCTTACAAGACATTCAATGTTTTTAGCTCAAGAAAAAGGATAGTGTACGTATCAGTGCGCTTACCCTTAGCGTTAGAAGAGAAGTCCTCTAACATCTGGTTTTTCAAAAAGTTGAACACAATTTTTCAAGAATTTTTTCGATGACAATTCATAATCTTTCAAAATTGTGTGTTCAACACTCCATCCCTCACAATGTTTTCAAAAGACAACAATTTCTCAATTGGTCCTATTTTTGAGGGGGAGTTTTTCGAAAAACAAAGTTTTAATGTTTTTGGATACATCAACAACGACAACTCTTATGTATTCAAAACATTATCAAAATGTTCCAAACCATTCATGCTGATAATATTTTCTCCCCACAGAATTTTTAAGACATATTTTAATCACAAGGTATTTTAAAAACTAAGTGTTTATTATTTAAAATAAGGGGAGAAAATGTAATTAAAATATGATCTAATCGACTCAATGTGCTGAACAGTAAGAAAAGGTAATTTTACGACGATTCTGAAGTCATAAGGTGGTTAGGTTAGGAATCAATCCTATGATCCAACCAGAACCGGAGGATCTACCCAAGTGATAAATGCTTAATTGTATATATTAAATACCCGGGATTTTGCCAAATAAAAGCCAAAAAATGCCAAAAGGATAGAAATTTGTGTGCTTTGAGTTAACACTGGAATATCACCAACAAGGTGTTATAGTAATGAATGTCTTGGTAAGCATTGAAGGCGCTTGAAAGAATTAAAAAAGAAATGTATGGATAAAGGGTCTAAAGAAAAGAAGCCCTCCACACAACTTAGGCAAGAGAAAACCGGGTTCAATTACCATATGCTATCAGAATCACATGATGATTGCTGTATTGAAAAACGAACATATGGAATAGTGATGCAATGCACAAACCCTTCCCATGCATTCGGGTTTCTTCAAAAGAATACTTGTCTCATTTGTCACGGAGATACACACGTTATCTATTGAATTTCTCACTCCGAGATTGTTATCTTGAATAGGTGGCAATATGGGCTCCAGCCTCGAGTACTAAAACCAAAATGCACTAATCGAGTTTCTTTAGAGCCAAGTGATCAATCAATATCTCGATTAGGACACATTCCATTTCAAAAACACTTGTTGAAATCATCAGGTCACAAGTTGTTATCTAATTAGTCCTACGCGATATCATTGTGATATTGGCCACGAACATTCAGAGTGATACTCTTTAGTACTTCCCAATGCGTATGGAAATCCTTCCGAGTGTATCATTCAAACAGCACTAGCGGTAGGGTGACTTGCGAGATTCTATATGGAATCAAACTTGTGACCAACTGGATATCGATTTGGTACCATAAAATGAATTGACGGTTGATGAATTTTGATAAAAACATGACATAGTCTCGATGTGTTACAAAACTCTTTAAGTAGTGACACGTCACGATTGGACTTTCAATCATTTTTCTACGTTTATCACTAACATAAACTTGCAGTCAAACGGTTGGTAACGGCAACCTCAATCCCATTCAAATGCTCAATCTTCGAAGAACATACTATCCTTAGAAAGCTCAGATTTAAAGACTAAAGACTCCGCAAACTCTGATTTGAAGCTTCAAGCATAATGCAAAGTATGAGCTTGTTGGTCAAGATACAAGATCGCATGAAGGCACAAAGACGATAAAGAACAATGGATCAAGCTCAAAGTTCAAGATCGGGCAAAGCATGAAGGGAACAAGTTTACAACAAATATAACGAAGACAAAAGACCACGAACTCTCGTAGCTTTAAATAGACAAAAGCAATCTACTTAATTTCTCCATTGAAGAAGTGTCATCAATGAACTAACTGCGGGGGAGATTGTTTAGCTCAATTTTATTGAGTCTATGAAGGAGCTCGTTCTCGTGTTCAGACCTCACTTCGGGGAGATTGTTAGCCTCTATTTATTGAGCTTCGAACAAGGAAGCTCGGTCACTATAGATGGTGCTTTCGGTCTTTAATTAGTTAATGTTGTAATAAAATAATATCGGGAATCGGGCTCGATAGTTAATCTAATATTGTAGATGTGTTTGGGTTAATCCAAGCATATACGTGCCCAGCGTCCTAGTTAATTATCCCGAGCATCACAGTAAATGTGTTGGGTTATATTTTATTTAGAGATTTTTCTAAATATCTAAATATATATATAGATATTTTATTTTTCAAAATATCAAAGTTTTTCATTTTCAAAATCTTTTTCATAATATCTAAATTTCTTTTCATCTCTTTTCTCTCAACTCTCTCTCATCTCTCTCTCTAATTTCGAATCTCTCTCTAGTTTTCTTCGATTCGTGTTTCGTGTTATGAAGTGAAGTGTTAAACGGGTTCCTACACATAGGTTTAAGTAATATAATTTGAATACAAATGCGATATTTGGGTTACGTTGATATACACCCAGTATTGAAAACATAATTTATTATTGCCATTAGCTCATGAATCCGATGCCTAGTTATAAATGATAATATTGCCCCTGCGGCACCTTTGGACCAAAATACACCGCAGTGATTTCTATGATTGTAATTGGTTATTGTTACTACTCGGATACACCAACGGGGAGTCAACCCAAATATATATATTCACCCATATCACAACACACTGCTATCTCTAGGCGCGTGAGTGGAGGTAGACTCGGAGAAGCGGAAGACACACACACACACAGCTATATGGGGACGTTAAAGGGCAAAGCATTACTTAGGCAATAGTAAAATTGAAATAGCATGTATGAAATATTGCATTCATGTTTATAGCATGTATCTCCCTCGCGGGTTTATAAAATAATTGAAAAGCGAGGCTATGAACTCACCTGAACAGTTATAGGGAAATTGATAGCTAATGTATAGGGAATGAAAGAAAAGCTTCAACACACACATCACCAAACAACCTTGGTTAATATATGCAAGTCTAGGTTCGAATTGTAATATTTAAGTTTTTGATATCGATGTTTGGTTTTGATATAAAAATTATCATAAAACCGTTCGGGCCATCAATAGTTTAGAAAGTCATTCAGTAAAACGTTTGTGTGAGCTAGGGCACTTAAATTGTGAAACCTAGACAACTCAGACAGAATGTAATACCAAGAAGAAACATCTTAATTATGAACTCCCCATATTGTGGTATGATATGGATTCCGGGACTGAATTTTTGAAAGCACATCGAGATCAATGATAAAGGGATCAAAACATAAAGCAGTCTTAAGGCATTTTTATTCAATACCGTCGGAGATCGTTAAGCATGAGGAGACGTTAATTAAAGTTATGTCCAGTAATGTTTTTTAATATGATTATGACAAACTTTTTCAAAATGTACATTTATGACCCCAGTGGTTCATAAAATTGCAAGTAGAACCCCTAGGTTTTGCATTTTTTATGACTTTGTCCTTTACTGAATTGATAAACCGCAGTAAACTTTACTTTAAAAGTTGACATAAAGACCCCGATAGTTTAAAAGAACTTTGATAAATTACACCTTTAGTCCTTTTAGTTATAAGTTTATGAAATTTACGATATATACCCCTTGCATGGATTAAAAAATTACAAAACAATTCCCAAATTGCCATGCCAGGCTTAATTTAAATTTCAATAATCATATTATAAATTATAATAAACTAAAATAAGAAGATTTTAACACAACAGAAGTTTAATTTAACGATTCGTATAAGCTAAAAGGGTAAAACGGTCAAATCGGGTTTCACAATGAAACACGCGGTTTAAGGTCAAATTCTATATACTTTCAAATCACTTATTTAACATTGATATGCTTATAGATTAATTATAACAATAGTAAACAAGTTTTAGCTCATAGTTAAGTAAAAACACTGAAATTAGGGTTACAGGTGTACGGTTTTGGATCAAAAAGGCATAACAACTTAGTTTTTTAGTTAAAGCTTTATATTATGATTTTATCAAAATAATATGAACATTATCACGTTACATGAGCAGATTATAAGCTTAGAGAACCTGTTTTGAGCAATGGCTTAGAACGGGTCGGGAATCAGGGACTTTCGGCTTCGTTACGCTAGAGTAACGAATTCCCAGAGCTTTGTTTCTTGATTCTTTTGCATCATATCCTAAACTTGATACTTGAGACTTCTTAAGATCTATTAGAATTCATATTGAGCAAGGAGTTGCTACTATGAAGGGTTATAGAGGAGGAAGTGGGGGATGAAGAAAAATGAAGACATAAGAGTCCTATTTATACCCATTTGAAGTAGAAAGGATTAAGAAAAGATTATGATCTGGTTTTGACACATAGAGGGTCTAGTTAGGGATGTTTAGAAGCTATTATATGAGTTGTATAAGCTAGGGAGTAGCTTTGGTGAGGTGTTGCTCTCTTTCTTTGCCGCGGCTAAGCACTAGAAGGAACAAGAAGTTTTTGTGATTTTTAAACAATATAAATGAAAGATATTTGAAGAGAGGTACTTGTAAGAAGCTAGGGAGGTAAGGTGCTTGTCATTTAGGTGCTTGGTTGCAAGAAAAATAGTTAAAATGGGTCATTTTGCAAGGGTTTGTATTTCGGGTTCATTTAGGGCTCATAAGGGTTCGGGTTGAATTTTCTAGCTTGTAATTCATGTACATTTGATTAGGAATGATAGGTTTCTGATCCTAAGGCTTATATTAAGGATTATAATCAAAATTTGAGAGGTAGTTTGGGTTAAAATGGGTTGAAAATGAGTAAACGGGTCAAAGTCACAATTAGGGCATAATTAGGGTTTTCTGGATTCGTTTCTTGGATAATTGAAGTAGAATGATGAAATGATGATGGAGTATGATTGAGGATGTTGTAATTCATGTTATTATAACTTATTTAAGAGTTGGTTTAGGTTTACAATGGGTAAAAATCAAGAAACGGGTCATGGTTTAGAAACTAGCTCGGTTTTAGGGTCTAGGGTTTTGAATTAGGGTTTTGAGTGTAAAAAGATGTATGAAAGCTTATGTATGGAATAATTAGGGTTCATATATTGTAAAATGAGTATAGTAGCTTGAACATAAGTGATAGTGAAGAGATGAGGATGAAAACGGAGGTAAAACAGCTATTTTAGGGATTGAGCTTAATGACTTATGCATTAAGATTTTAAGGACTTATACTTTGATTTAAAGAGATTATATATTTCAAATGAGATTTTATATTACTTGTACATATGCTTTAGTAGCTTGTGCATTCACTTTAGGGGTTAACCCTTCCATGAGATTAGGGTTTAGGGCATCCGATAATGGTTTAAAGCCCGTTTTGATATGATGTTGCAAATGGTATCTTATAGGAATAATGTATCTTGTAATAATGATATTATGATATTGACTTGACATGTTATGATGTTTGCTTGACATATATAGAGATAGTATTGCCATATGTAGGTTGTCCGAGTCCGTTAACTTGAGTTATGCAGGTTATATTGCATATTGAGATATTGGCAAAGTAATGTAATGTAATAAAGCGAAAAATTTCCCTGAAAAAGGTGAGTTCATATATAATTGATAGATTGTACATCATCTAACTTAATAGATGGATATTTACATTTATGAAAATTATGGGTTGTTATAATATAAAATAAGAATCATATCACAAGTCATTTATACAATGAATGGAAATTTTGACAATGACTTATTTGATATAAGTGTTAACAAAGAAATACATATTCTTTGATATTACATTGCAAGATATAGCAGAAAATTTTGGTATCTAAGATTTCTAGAGATGGACACTCTAACAAGCATCTAACTCATTAGGTTCCTCGAGGACTGATTCACTTTTCAGTGATCATGATATGATCCATAATGAGTTATCACAATACAGGATAGACAACCATGACATACATAAATCGGTATCATAAACAACAAGGTATAATGGAATCACCATTGTATTAAGTCATAAACAACGTGTCTATATATTTTACATAGTCAAAATTTGACAAGTGTCATTATTTATGCCACACATCAAGTGGTTGGATTCTAACAAAAGCTGTAAATAACAAGGATCTAGTCTAGTAGTCTGGTGGTCCTCCTTTGTGGTTCTTGAGCTTACGGATCTTGTCTAAAAGACTCTTCATATCTGATCGGTGGCGAACCTGAATATCCTCAATGATCATCTCCAGAGTATAAATCCTAATGCGAGCAAGAACAATCTCATTGTCATACCTTATTTGCTCTCTTTAAAATCCAGAAATCTGGGTACGGGCTTCTTGAAGTTCAGTTTCTAGTTGGTCAAAATCTCGCTGTATGATTACTCGACCATTACCAAGACCTTCTATCTTATCCTCCATGTGCTCAATGCGCTTAAAAGGGAGCTCATCTAAGTGATTCAAAATAGTCTCGATCTGTTCCTCATGATGTGTGTAAGACGTTTCTGGAGCGCCATGATCATTCTCTCCAATCTCAAATACTTAAGGTGGGGCATAGAAATCAATAGAGGAGGATGATAAGAAACGGGCTCGTTTCTGAGGTGGCAAAATCTATTCAGTAAGAAAGAAATCTTGGGGATCAAACATTGGTGATAGTGGTAACACTAGAGATGGAGGCAAAATAGTTGGTAGAGCAATAGGATCTTGTAGTGATGGAATAGGTGATTCATTACTAGTAGCATTATATGCTTGCATGACCTTCATATATGGATCATTGTGAAAAGGTGAGATGGCTAGGAAATAGTCTAGTGAAGCCGGAGTATAATTAGGAGAGTGTGTAAAGGAAAAAAGCATCCTCAACATTGTAATCAGATGGGACAACAATAGGGTGGGTGGATGTATACATAACTGTGTAACAACCTAGTGGAAATAACATAAGTTATTTATTAATAGTTATGTATCTTTACATACTATTCAGGAAATGCAGTGGCACAGAGGAATTTCTTGGATGGAAAATGGTTATAGTTTAGGTTTTAACCTTATTCTCTATAACCTCGGCTCATGATACCAATCTATAACACCCCCTTATTTGACATATAATAGCAGAAGCTAATTTGGGGTATTACTTCATGAATCAACAGTCATAATCATAGAAAATGACTCATAAAGAGACATTTTGGAAAATTTAGTTATCGTTCAATAATATATCAGAGTTTTACAAATAAGGTCCCAAAATATATTGAAAACATAAAGTTTGAATGATAAAAAGTTTGGACATCCTCAAGTTCAATGCCACTCCGTGCCATAATTTGATCAGTTACCTGAGATAAACATGCTAAAAGAGTCAACACAACAGTTGCGTAAAATTCACAGTGTTTGTAATGAAATGTTTAAATACAAGTCATCATAAGAGGTAATAATTGCATGCATTTACAATTATCATGGAAAAACAATATTATTGCCCTAAGCTCATGCAACCAAACTTTAACATGGAAATCACCTCAGTGACATTAGTGAGGAACACATATCCTCGTGGAAAGGTAACTTGCCAAAGTTACCCATTGTTCTCAAATATAGTGTGTTTGGTTACCCCATGTACGGGTACACCAACGGGAGTCGTCACCCCCAATAGGTCTATCCATAATATTCATGTACACTCACAAGTGACTAATGGTTCATGATTAAGAAATATTGGCAGTGAAGGCAAACTTAGGCACTAATATATTAGGATAACATACAGATGGAAAAATACTTGTATTCATGGTTTATAGCATGTATCCCCCTATGAGTTTTGGAAAAACATATAAAGGTGAGACTATGAACTCACCTTGATAAGGTAGTTGATTGATTTGAAATTTAATTCAAATAAAGATAAACACCCTCGTCACGCAACCTGGGGTAATATGTCAAGTCTTAGTTTGATTGTTGATATTCCAAACTTTATTTCATAAAGTTTAACGTAAATATTCATTTGGTTTATTAACTTGTGAAAACATCGTATCATTGTTCTGGCTATCATAATCCAGAGGTCATGTAGTAAACGTTTAAGGAGCTAAGACACTTTAAATTGTAAATCCAGCAACTCGTCAAAATGTCTACCCAAATAAAAGCCTCTCACATGAAATTCCCTAGTAACGTGATATGTTATAGTTTAAATAATAAGATTTTATCATTTTAAGTTTCTTCAAAAGCTAGTGGATGATAAATTATGTTATATTTATAACATAATTAGTTTTATAATGTTTCGATCGATGAATGATAATGACAAGTATGTCAGGTTTTAATAAAATCGAGTCTTATATTATTTAAATACATTTTTATAATTAATATAAAAATATTACATTTTATACCCTTGAGAATATGAAAATGATAATATATACACTTGGTATATATATATATATACAAAGTTAATTCTTTTAATATAACTTTTAAAATCTTTAAACCCTTAACTTTAAAGAATAGCAAAATAGCCCCTTGGAGTTATAACTTTAGGATAATTACATTTTTGGCCCAAAACTATATAATTTTAGAAAGTTATAATATATATCCCTTTGCATGAAAACATTTGCGAATTAAGTTTAAAAACCATAATATTGATATTTTTGATTTAGAAATCAATTTTGCAGGTTATAGCTTATTACGTCTAATCCATAATTATGGATTTTAATCTCGAAATCAATTTTGTAGCTTATAGCTTATCAAAATAAGTTAAAATAAATAAGTTTTACGAGCTTGAAGCTTATGAAAAGAGCTTATGAGCTTAAAAATAAAAAATGGGCACGTTTGGTTTAGAAAAATCAACCCGTTGGGTTTAGGCTTTTAGGATTTGATTTAATACTTAAAAAATGATTAAGAAGCTTATAGAAATAGCTTAAAAGATCTGTTTAAGACTTATAGCTTATAGGGTTTCGAAAATTAGGGTTTTAGGGTGCGTTTGGTATCGCTTTTCTTATAAGAGAAGCGTTTCTTTTAAGAGAACCAAGCATGAGTGCTTACGTCTTTAGAACCTATTCCATGTGTTCATGAGAGATACACAAGAGTTCATTAGGATTAAATGAAACTTATTCTAGCTTGATAAATGAGTTTGAATGATTAATGTTTCAAAAATGGATCGCATAGGGTTCGGTGTGGGTTTAATAGTTTTCAACATGGTTTTGCTTAACCAAATGATTATAACAAAGCTTATAAAGGATTTAGGATATGACAAGAACTTATAGAATAAGATAGAAAGGCTTACAAGTACACAAATGGGTCGAAATGAGCGAATATGGTTCAAAAACTCTTGGGGACGAATCAAGACTTCTTCCTTCTTAAACATTCGCTTAGACTTCGCTTGTGCCTTCTTCCTTAGCTTCCTTAGGCTCGTCTATACATGATTGAGAGAGTTTTGAGTCTTGTTGATGAGTTATAAAGGTGTGGAGGGTCTCGGGTATATATAGGGTGAGAAGGAGTGGAGACAAAGTTTAAGAGGAGTGGAGTAGTGGCCAAGCTACTTGAAGTGGTGGCTAAGGTACTAGGCGTGACTAAGGAAGGCTATGGAGTATCTATGCAAGGTGTGGATGGTGTGGTGTGGCTCAGTTTTACAAGATGGTGATAAGGGGTGCATTGCTTGATGAGCAAGAGTTTAGAAGTGGGTGGTATGGTGCTCAAGGGTGTAGCTAGGAGGTAGGGTGGTGACAAGGAGGTGTGTCATGGTAGTGGGTGGGTGGTTGCTTAGTTACGGGTTTAAGATTAGGGTTTTACGTTTTAGTTTAGGGGTTTTAGATTAGGGTTTTAGGATTAGGGTTTAAGACTAATTAGGGTTAGAGTTTAAGATTAGATGTTGTGCATTGGAATGCTTATACTTGGTGCTAAAGAGGTTATACGAAAACTAGAAGAAATTTGAAAGGAAAATGAGCTAATTTGAATTCGATGCTTAATTAGTTTGTACTTTGAGCTTTACAAAGTTGTACTAGGGTTTTAGAGGGAAACATTGTTCAAATATTATGTATTGATAACTTGTACACATGCTTTATTATCTTGTACAATTATTTTGTATGTAAAAATTACATATAGATAGGGTTTTGATATAAACGTTAACGTTTAAAGTTTGCTTTGACATAACATTATGGAAAGTACGTTAAATAGATAACATATGGTAAAATGGTGATTAAAACATATTGCTTGACATATTATAACGTTTACTTGCTATAAACGTAGATGAAAAATTGGCATTGGTAGGTTGCGTGAGCTTGTTTACTTTGGTAATGTAAGTTACGTTACATTATGGATGGAATAAAGCAAAAATCTTTTCATGAAAATGGTTGCATCTAATCTAATAGATGGAAATTACACTGAGGAAAATTGCATCTAATTTAATAGTTGGATAATTACATAGAGAAAAATTGTGGGTTGTTATAAGAATAAATCACCAAGATTATCAAACTGCCTATTTACCTATTTTCTTTCACAAATAGAACCTAGGAAGGTGACACAAGCTTTGCAAGATCCAACATGGATAGAGGTAATGCAAGATGAGTTGCTACAGTTTAGTTTGTAGAAGGTTTAGAGATTGGTTGATTTACCCAAAGGCAAGCATGCCATTGGAACAAAATAGGTCTATAGAAACAAGAAAGATGAGAGAGGAATAGTAGTTAGAAACAAGGCAAGTCTGGTTGCACAAGGTTACACCTAAGAAGAAGGAATTGATTATGATGAAGTTTTTGCTCATGTTGCTAGGATAGAAGCAATCAGTTTATTTTTTGCCTATGCATCATTTATGGGATTTATTGTGTTCCAGATGGATGTGAATAGTGCCTTTTTATATGGTACTATTGAAGGGAGGTGTATGTGTGCCAACCTCCTAGTTTTGAAGATCCATAATTTCTTGACAAAGTTTATAAGGTAGAAAAAGCTTTATATGGTCTACATCAAGCTCCTAAAGCCTAGTATGAGACTTTGTCTACCTACTTATTAGAAAATAGATTTAGAAGAGGGCTTACATATAAGACTTTGTTTGTCAAGAAGAGCAAAGGTGATATCCTATTAGTGCAGGTGTATGTTGATGACATCATCTTTGGGTCTACTAAGAAGTCTTTATGTATAAAGATTGAAGGTTTGATGAACAAGAAGTTTCAAATGAGTTCTATGGGGGAGCTCACTTTCTTCTTAGGGTTGCAGGTCATGCAGAGAGATGATGGTATCTTTATCAGCCAAGACAAGTATGTGGCTGATATATTAAAGAAATTTGATTTCTCCTTAGTTAAGACAACAAGCACTCCAATATAGACTAACAAGGCATTGCTTAAGGATGAAGAAGCTGAGGATGTAGATGTTCACTTATACAGATCAATGATTAGATCATTGATGTATTTAACAGCTTCTAGGCCTTACATAATGTTTGTTGTTTGTGCTTGTGCAAGGTTTCAAGTTACCCCAAAGACTTCACATCTTCATGCAGTGAAGAGGATCTTTAGATACTTAAAAGATCAGCCTAAATTGGGCCTTTGGTATCCTAAAGATTCATCATTTGGCTTGGAATCTTTTTCTGATAGTGATTATGTTAGAGTTAGCCTTGACAGGAAATCCACAACTGGAGGTTGTCAATTTCTTGGCAAAAGGTTGATTTCATGGCAATGTAAAAAAGCAGACTATAGTTGCCAACTCTACCACTGAAGCAGAGTATGTTGTTGTTGCTAATTGTTGTGGACAGGTGTTATGGATCCAAAATCAAATGCTTGATTATGGGTTTAATTTCATGAACACCAAGATTTACATTAATAATGAAAGCACCATTTGTATTGTGAAGAATCCAGTGTTTCACTCTAAAACCAAGCACATAGAGATAAGGCACCATTTCATCAGAGATTCTTATGAGAAGAAGTTCATTCTGATGATCAAGATTCACACAAACCAAAATGTTGCAGATCTTCTCACAAAGGCTTTTGATGTTAGCAGACTTAACTTTTTGGTTGCTAGCATTAGATTACTTAATCTCTGAAGATGTGTTTGTTAGAGTTATGATTGATGAGGTTTGAAGATGATATTAGTGATGAATATGGAGTTAAAACTAATAGTTGTAAAGTGAATGCTGCTAGGCAGGATTTGGTGCTGCTAGGCAAAAGTTAGTACTACTAGGCAAAAGTTAGTACTACTGAGCAAAAGTTAGAACTGCCAGGAAAAAATTAGTGTTGCTAGTGTAATAGTTAGTACTAACTATGATTGCTATGCAAACTATGAATACTAATATGAAAACTGATATCTAGATCTATGCCGTAGGGTTCTTTTTATACACCAAGGAAATCCTAATGGGCTTACAAAACGCGTCAAGTGATCAATGCATATCTATTCCAAATATATCTCATACATATCACTTTAGCAGTACTAACTATTATAACTAACAGTACTAACTATATAACTAACAATACTAATAAACTGACAGTACTAACAGTTGAGTTTCATCAGATAGTAGACTTTCTTACTACTAGCTCTATTCATTATGCCCTAACTGTAAGTCCTACTATCTATGCTTCCTATTATTGAACAATTTTGGAATACTGCAATTTATACAGTCAATGATGTGAGAAATTCTTTGCACAGTTGTTGGCATGACAGTAGTAATATCGAATCATCTGTGAGGACATGATTCACTTTAAATGTATGAGGTATGGTATTATTGTCTAACAAACCACTATATTTTTGAAAACCTTCGTGTGTGTGTGTGTGGGTATGAGAGTGATTCTGACAAACTTACTTTTCAAAAAGCTCTCTTCTCTCCTCAATGGAAGTACCTTATACATACCATCTTACACTGCCTAAGTTCAAAATCTACTTCTTGGAATGAATTTTCCACTAATATAGCATCTGCAGTCATCTGTTTAGCTACTGGTCAAAAAGTTGAAAACTTTTCTAAACTAATTTTTGATGGTTTGAGGAACTTGGATACCAATACAAAGAAATTTTTAATGTATCCAAGGTTTTTACAACTCTTTTTGAATAATCAGATTTCTCTTACAGAACCTTTTAATGATACTTATGAAACACCTAAACATACTAAAAAGGTTTTCACTAATATGAAAAGAAAAGGAAATGATTTTTCAAGGAGAGTTACTTTATTATTTGCATCAATGTTGGCACCACCAGTAGTTAGGGGTGAAGGTTTAGGACAACCCTCTAAACCCCAACCACCATCTTCAACTACTCAACCCATAATTGAAGAACAACTCCGGTTACTAATTATCATACAAACCCAAAAATACTCATAACTAGATAGGCCTTACAAATGGATTCCTCCAGTTACCTCAGACTAGTGTACCTATACCAAATTTAGCAGATGAGGCTATCTTTAAGGAGAAGGATGACATAGTGGTGAGGGCTACCACTACTGATGCTAGCTTAGATGCAGCACGGGCTAGTGGTAACATAACTAAGACCCAATCCATGACAATGTCTAATGATCCTCTTTCTTAAGAAATTGGTTCAGGTGACAGACACAGGTGCCAAGAAGCAATAGGGGTGCCATTGCTCAGACTAGGTCTGAGAGAGCATCTCCCAGGAGTTAACACACCCAAAAGTGATGAGGAAAGGAATGAACAACAGGATTTGACGGATTTTGTACCACCAACACCCCATGATTCACCTCTCTCAGGAGGTCACACACTTGGAAGTGATGAAGGTAGACCTAACATAAATGAATTGATGGTCATTTGTATAAATTTGTCAAACAGGGTTCTTGCCTTGGAACAATCAAAGACTGCTCAAGACTTGGTGCTGCAAAAGAAAGTTAAAAGATTAGAAAAGGCACTAAGGGCAAGAACTCCAGGAATGAAGCTCTTCAAGATTGGTACCTCCAGGAGAAAAGGTTTAGATAAGGAGAATGTATCCAAACATGGGAGGAAAAGTAACAAGACAAAGCCAATGTTTAAAGATAGTGACTTTGATGTGCTTGATGATGCAATGGAGAATGTTGAAGGTTGTAGTATTGCTGAACAAATTACTACTGCTGGGGATACACTTTAGAAGCTTGTATTAAATGTTAGTGCTGCTGGTCCTTCTAATAGTAATTACTGGGAGATATTTTTTAAGATGAGGATGATAACTATTACTGATACCTTTGGCTATTAGGAGTGCCAGACCAAGGAAACTCAGTAGTGATTCGTAAACGTTAAAGAAAGAACAAGAGTGAATCAACTTCATACCATTAGTACAAATAAGACAAATTGTAAATGCAAGTAGGTGGAATGAATACTCCAAAGAACCCTAGAAAAGTTCAGATTCAGATGGATGAAGAGCTAGCTCAAAGGTTGTTTGAAGAAGAACAAGCACAGTTTAAGAGAGAGCAAAGGATTGCTAGGGAAAGAGCTGCATAACAAGAGGCCAAGGATGTTGCATTAATTGAACAAATAGAGGATGTTCAAGCAAGGATGGATGCTGATGAGTTGCTAGCTGCAAGACTTCAAGAACAAGAAAGAGAACAATTTTCTGTTGATGAACATGCTAGATTCTTGGTGGAAACCATTTTTTTTTTTTTTTTTTTGTAAAGCAAGGAAGATAGTTTCTTTTGCAGCCAGAGGCAGCAGAGATTATCAACAAACCACCAACCAAAATACTCAAATCAGAAACTAGATTGTATACTTATACTGAAAAAACATGGGCAAGTTACACTCACAATCAGCTGAGAGAAGAGTTTTGAAGAAATTTAGAGATATACAAAAAAGGAAACAACAATGGATTTAATGATTTTAATTCTATGAGTGGAGGAAGTGGAAAGTAAAGAGATAGCAGTAGCAAGCAAGCAGAAAGTAGTAAGAAGAGACCAAGAGCAGAACATGATGAAGAGAGTGTCAAGAAACAGAAACTACAAGATGATGCTGAAAAGGAGGAGCTTAGAGCTATTTGGTTATAGTTCAAGGGGATGACATGCTATGATGTTTGAATCCATTGGCTTATAATATCCAATAGTTGATTGGAAGACACATATTTTGACTAAAAACATGATGTATTATCAAATTATCAGAGCAGATGGAAGTTCTAAGAATTACAAAATATTTAGTAAAATGCTTGATGACTTTGACAGACAAGATGTGATGGATCTACACAGACTGGTAAAACAAAGGTATGATACAACAAGTCCAAAAGGATATGACTTGTTGCTTTGGGGAGATCTAAAGAAATTATTTGAGCCTTGTGAGGAAGATGAAGTCTGGGGATTCGACAAGGCTTACACTTTGATAAGCGGGGGGATTATTTGATATGTGGAGTTCATGTATTGTTGATGGATAATGGAATTGCTATTCACATGATGATAGAAAAGAAATATCCTCTTACTCAAGAAATGCTTTCAATGATGTTAAAAAGAAGACTAGAAGTTGATCATGAAAGTGAAATGGCATTTAAGCTTCTCAAATTTACAAGATCACAACTTAAGAAGTAGAAGAGTGTTTGGATACATCCTCTTAGTGATCAAGATGCTGATAATAAAGAAACTTGATGATTAACAAGATGAATATCAAGTTTAGGGGAGGATTGTTGGGAATTAGAGCCTTTTACAACTAAATGTTGTTGGTCAAGGTTGTGCTGCTTGTAAAGATTAGAAGGAAAATTGTCTAAAGTCATTAGTGTGCTAGTGTATAGTAGCTGTTGTAGCACACAATACAAAGTTAGTACTGTCAGTTTATTAGTACTGTTAGTTATATAGTTAGTACTGTTAGTTATAATAGTTAGTACTGCTAAAGTGATATGCATGAGATATATTAGGAATAGATATGCATTGATCACTTGACGCGTTTTGTAAGGCACATTTGGGTTCCTTGGTGTATAAAGGAACCCTAACAGGATAGTTTTCAATATTAAGTTTTTTATGGGTTTCATAGCAAATATAGTTAGTATTCATAGTTTCAAGGTTATTCTATAACTTTGATTGTGTTTAATATATTGAAAGTTTAGCAAGATCTTGTTTTATTGTGTTCTTGTTCTTCTTAGTATTACAAGATAGATTCTGCATAGTTTGTTGTATTTATCAATCTTAGTTTTACTTATAGTTGTTTTGGATCTATCTAACATAAACTAAGCTGAACATTAAGTAAGATTGTTCAAAAGGGATCAACTAAAACTGTGATTTGTTGTAGTGATTCATTGACTTTAGGCTAGAGCTTGTTCTAATAGGGCTTGACTTGTTTGTGAATTCTTGAACTTCTTTGTGATCACAACCAAGCATAATCTCTTTATCATCATCTTGTGATCTTTTGCCTTCTTGGGATCTTTTGACTTCTGGACCAACTTGCTCATACTGTTCTTGATATTGAAAGTGTGTGTAACCATCTTTCTTGATATTCTATAACTTTAACACTTCGTCACTTTATGGAGGACATACGGTATCAACTTAATTTATTCATCATTTCAAGAAAGATGTATGGTATCAGAGTAGCAGAAGTCTTGAAACATGTACTTGAGCTTTCATGATGTCTTTATATATGTCTGCCAAGTATAAGCATGTGGTATTGGCTTTGACTTGTCATCAAGAAACTGTTACCACCGTCAGGACATCTGCATAAATGGGTTAGTGATAAAACAGCATATATAGACGAAAGTGGCTTTGTCACTTCGTCGAATACGGTTGTAACAACCATGGTTCCCCGTTACTCAGTATAAATACTGCTTGTGATCAGGTAGAATTTTGAAGAATCTCCTTGACAGGGTTTTGCAGCTACATTAGCCGTTCTCATTACCGAAGCGTCTCAAAGCAGACAACACGGTTAGAGTGAACCGGTAAGTTACTATCTTCCTGATTAAGCCGTCATTGTGTTCAGCTTTCCTATGGTCCAGATACCTTGTGATGTTCCTGGGACATAGATTTAAAATTGATTTAGAAAATCAGTCGGTGTGTTAAGATGCAACGGTTTTTATGACCAAACTTTTTATCTTTTACCAAATTGTCATTCATAAGATGAGATTAATAGTATCCACAAGTAGATCTATATGATCTCAAAGTCAAAACTATCTTTTTATTCATTATTACCATATTAAAAACACAAATTTTCAATAACATAAACACTCATAATCACAACACCATTCAACAATCTACTTCACAACAAAAAATAAAACCATATATCCAACTCACTCACCAAAAATCCTATAACTTCTACTACATTAATCAAAAAAATTCAACTTCACCACTATCCAAATTAAAATATCAATCTCTTATTCTTCATCCAAAAACCCACAACTCTATTCCTATCACTCCCATCTATAACAATACCTCCCATCCCTCAACATACTCTACTCCACCTATTAACTATTCTTTAATAGCTCCAATCACATTTACATAATACCTACACCCCCCAATACCTCCCACCAAAATATCAAAAATCCTCTCAAATAATCATTCATCACAAAATAAAAAACCAACACCTACATAATAATCCTATCACTATAACACACACACCATATCTCTACACCTTATGTACTATTATTTCTATGTCACCCCTAATACTCAATTTACCCCCCAATATATTTGTGCGCTTCTGTATATGAATAACACAAACTATAAATCATACAATCATACATCCCAACAATTCCATATTGATGTTATAAACCCACCCACCCTACCCAATCTCCACAAAAATATAACATGAGAGACTTCACACTCTTCAACTTCTAAGTCTGTCTCCAAAACAACCACAAAACCCACATCTAAATAATTAAAATCCCCTTGTTCACACGCTCTGTGCTCACATGCACAATTATACACCAATCCTTACCACATATCCCAAATTCTAAATATCACCATTATCAACCAAAACTGTGTGTTAATTACAATACCCCTGTTTGTGTGTGTGTGTGTCAGAAACCTTCCTATATATAGAGAGAGATCCTGTGTGTGTCCTATACTCTCACACGTACTCTCTCACCGCCCACCTCCCTAACATCTCACCGTGTGTAGAGAAAGGCAGAGTTCATTTTGTGATTGTTGTCACAATCTTTCTTTGTCACTCTCTTCTGAAATATTCGCTCGATTTGTTATAACTAGAGTTCACACTTGTAGAGGTCGTTACAGATATCACACTCCCATCCCAATTCCCCAAACCCCCTCTCTGAGCATATATTTACATATGTGTGTGTGTGTGAAAAAAGTGTGTGTAGTGTATGATCTGTGTGTATTTATGTGTGTGATGAGTCAGTGCACGTGTGTCGATTTATTGTCTCGTATAGATAGAGATGAGATGACTATTTACTACAATTATAATATATCCATATAAAATGGAAAATTTCGCTCGCGAGAGCAGTGTCATGTGCCCGTTAGCATCTTAAACACACGATCTGATTTTCTAAATCATTTTACTTCAGTTTGTCAGGTCAGTGAACTCATTGGGACATAGAGGACCTCTACAACGGTTTATATGTGAGAAATATATGAGTGAGTCAGCGTAGTACAGAGTATATATGAATTGACCGCGCACCTCTTCTCGCTATCGTTGTGAGAGAAACACTTACGGGTTCACTCGTGTGTGTGTTTTGTTGCTTTGAGAATAGAGCATTGGTGGTCGGTAATAAGAACGGCTAATGTTAGCATGCAAATCACAATGTCCAAGGAGATTCTTCAAAATTCTACCTGATCACAAGCAGTATTTATACTGAGTAACGGGGAACACATGTGTGGTTACAAACCGTATTCGACGAGTGACAAAAGCACTTTCGTCATATAATGCTGTTTTATCCTAACCATTTATGCAGATATATGTCTGGACGGTTAGTGGGTAACAGGTTTTTTTGATGACAAGTCAAAGCCAATACCACATGCTTTTTATACTGGCTTACTTATATATATAGACATCATAAAGCTCTCAGTACATGTTTCAATGTCCTTCTTGCTCTTTGATACCATTACATCTTTCTTGAAATGATGAAGTATTAAGTTGATTACGTATGTTCCCTCCATTAAAGTGACGAAGTGTTTTAAAGTTATAGACATATCAAGAAAGAAAGAGGGTTACAACACTTTCAATTTCAAGAACAGAATTATGAGCATGTTGTCCATGAAGTAACAAGATCACAAGAAGGCCAAAGATCACAAGATGATGTTAAGAGATTATGCTTGGTTGATGATTCTCAAAGGATGTATCAGATTCAATTACTAGGCAAGCCTATTGAACAAGCGCATAGCCTAACAGTCAATGATCACTACAACATATCACAAGTTTGTTGATCCCTTTTGAACAGATCTTACTTAGATTGTTAAAGCTTAGTTATGTTAGATAGATCCAAAACAACTATAGTAGAAACTAAGATTATAAATACTACAAACTATGCAGAATCTAGCTTGTAATACTAAGAAGAACAATGAAACAATAAAACAAGGATCTGCCTAATTTCCAATATATTAAAAACACAAAGTTATAGAATACCTTGAAACTATGAATACTTAACTTTATTTGCTATGAGAAACTATATAAAACCTTAATATGAAAAACTATTCCTGTAGGGTTTTTTGTTTTCCTTTTTTTTTTTTTATACACCAAGGAATCCCTAATGGGCTTACAAAACGCGTCAAGTGTCAATGCATAATCTATTCCTAATATATCGTCATGCATATACTTTAGCACGTAACTATACTATTTATACCTAACAGTACTAAACTATATAACTATCAGTACTAATAAACTGACAGTTACTAACTTTGTAATGGCAAACACTAATATTACACTGCAGCACTAATGACTTAGACAATTTTCTCTAATCTTAGCTGCAAGCACAAACTTGAAACCAACAACATTTTAGTTGTAAAAAAGGCTACTAAATTCCCTACAATCCTCCCCTTACCTTGATATTCTCTTGTTAATCATCATAGTTTCTTTATTATCTAAGCATCTTGTCTACTTAGAGGATGTAGCCAAACACTTTTATTCTTAAGTTGTGATCTTGTAACTTTGAGATGCTGAAATGCCATTTCACTTTCATGGATACATTTTCTAGTATTCTTTTTAACATCATTGAAAGATTTCTTGAGTAAGAGGATAGTTTTGTTCTATCTTCTATGTGAATAGCAATCATTATCCATCAAACAATACATGAACTCCACTATGAGTCAAATAATCTCAGTTATCATGTTGTAGCTTGTTGATTTCCTCCAGATTCATATTCCTACATGCTCAAAATAATTTCTTTAGATCTCCCAAAAGCATAACACAGTCATATCCTTTTGACTTGTGGTATCATACCTTTGTTTACCAGGCTGTGTAGATCCTTCACATCTTGTCTTCAAAGTCATCAAGATTTTACTAAATATTTAGTAATTCTTAGAAACTTCCATCTGCTATGTATGTTTGGGGGGGGATAATACATATGTTTTTAGTCAAATTTATGTTGTCTTCTCAATAAAGATTGGATATTTAGTAGCAAGGATTCAACATCAATAGCAATGTTCCCCTTGAACTATAACCAAATAAGCTCTAAGCTTCTCCTTTTTAGCATCATCTTGTAGTTTCTGTTTCTTGACACTCTCTTCATCATGTTCTACTCTTGGTCTTTTCTTACTACTTTCTGCTTGCTTGCTACTGCTATCATCTTTCTTTCCACTGTCATCACTCATAGGAATAAAATCATTAATCCATTGTTGTTCCTTTTTGTATAACTTCTGAATTTCTTCAAAACTCTTGCTTTCAGTGATTGTGAGTGTACTTGCCCTTGTGTTTTCAGATAAAGTATAATCATCTAGTTTCTGAGTTTGAGTTTTGGTTGGTGGTTTGTTTTTAATCTATGCTGCTCTCTGGGCTGCAAAGATCTTCTTCACTTGCTGCAATGGGTTTTCCACCAAGAAATCTAGCATGTTCATCAACAGAAATTGGTTCTCTTTCTTGTTCTGAAGTCTTGCAGGCGAGCTACTTCAGCAGCATCCATCCTTGATTGAAACATCCTCTATTTGTTCAATTAATGCATAATCCTTGGCCTTTTGTATGCAGCTCTTTTCCCTAGCAATCTTTGCTCTCTCTTTAAACTGGTTGCTTGTTCTTCTTCAAAACATCCTTTGAGGCTAGCTCGTCATCCATCTGTATCTGAACTTTTCTGAGGTTCTTTGGAGTAGGTAGGTGTCCACCATCTTGCATTTACTTTGTCTTGGATTTGTACTATTTGGTATTGATGGTTGTTTCCTTGGATCTTCTTTACACATTACGAATCAGTAGGAGGTTTTGTCCTCGTGGTCTTGCTCTCCTAATAGCCATAAGTGGTATCAGTAATAGTTATCAATCTCATCTTAAAAAATATTCCCCAGTATTACTTGTGAAGGACCAGCAGCTCTAACATTTTACTAGCAGTCTTAAGTGTGTTCCAGCAGTTAGTTAATTTGTTCTAGCTATACTACAACCTTAACATTCTCCATTGCATCAACAAGCACATCAAAAGTCACTATCTTTAATACATTGGCTTTGTCTGTTACTTTTCTCCACCATGTTTGGATAATTTCTCCTTATCCTAACTCTTTTTCTCCTGGGTGGTACCAATCTTGAAGAGCATCATTTCCTGGAGTTCTTGCCCTTAGTGCTTTTCTAATCTTTTAACTTTCTTTTGCAACACCATGTCTTGAGCAACATGTCTTTGATTGTTCCTAATGCAAGAACCTGTTTTGACAAATTTATTACACAATGACCATCATTCATTTTTGTTAGGACTACCTTCTTCATTCAAGTGTGTGACCTCACTGAGAGAGGTGAATCATGGGGTGTGGTGTACAAAATCCGTCAATTCCTGATGTTCATTCCTTTCCTCTATCACTTTTGGTGGTGTTGTTAACTACCTGGGAGATGCTCTCTCAGACCTGTCTGAGCAATGGCACCTATTGCTTCTTGGCTACCTGTGTCTGTCAACTGTACCATAATTTCTTATGAAGGGATCATTAGACATTGGTTCAGGGATTGGGTCTTAGGTTTATGTTAACCACTGCCCGCCTCCCGCCAACAATTTGCTGCATCTAAGCTACATTTGTAGATGGTAGCCTCACCACTATGTCATCCTTCTCCTTAAAGATAGCCTCATCTGCTAAATTTGGTATAGGTACACTAGTCTGAGGTAACTGAGTATCCTTTTGTAAGGCTTGCCTAGGTTATTGAGTATTTTGGGTTGATGATAATTTAGTAACAGGGATTTGTTCTTCAATTATGGGTTGAGTAGTTGAAGATGGTGGTTGGGGTTTAGAGGGTTGTCCTAAACCTTCACCTTAACTACTGGTGGTGCCAAATTGTGCAAATAATAAGTAACTCTCCTTGAATAAATCATTTTGCCGTTTCTGTTCATATTAGTGAAACACCTTTTAGTATGGTTTAGGTGTTTCATAGTATCATTAAAAGTTCCTGTAAGAGATAAATCTGATTATTCAAAAGTTTTGTAAAAACCTTGGATTACATTAAATATTTCATTGTATTGGTTATCCAAAGTTCTCAACATTTACATCCAAAATTTAGTTAGAAAAGTTAAACTTTTGACAGTAGCTAACACAAGATGACTGCAAGATGCTATATTAGTGGAAATTCATGCAAGAAGTAGATTTTGAACTTTTGGCTAGGTAAGATGGTATGTATAAGGTACTTCATTGAGGAGAAAGGGTTTTGAAAAGTAAGTTTGTCAGAAATACCTCTCATACCTTCAATGTAAGGTTTTCAAAAATTAGTAGTGTTTGGTAGACAGTAATACCATCCTCATTCATTAAGGGAAGATCATTATCACTGATGTTTTGATATTTACTACTGTCTTGCCATCACTGTGGCAATGGAATTTGCTTCAATCATTGAATGTTTTAGAATTTGCGGTATTCCAAATGGTACAAGATAGGACAGCATAGATAGTTGACTTACAGTTTAGGGCATAATGAATAGAGCTAGTAGTAAGAAAGTCTACTATCTGATGAAACTCAGCATTCTCCTTTGTTTCTTTAAACAAGCAAACCATATTGTGTTGATCAACAAACTTCATATCCACCATAGATGTTTTTTGAGGATTAATTGTTGGAGTCGGTGATAAATAAATTGAATTTGGGTTTGAAATCGAAAGAGTATTAATGAATATTGGGTGATCGTATGCGCTTAAATAGGTAAAAAGGAAAGATATAAGCGAAGTTATCCTTTTATAGACCCAAAATTCATCATACAGTTGCTAACTTACGACTTCACGGAAATCTAGCAGTTTACTAACTTTGGCTCAGCAGCACTAACTTTAGCTTGCAAGTACTAACTTTTGCCTTCTAGCCAGAACATAACTTTTGCCTAGCTGCACCATGATCTTGCCCTAGCAGCATATGAACTTTTATCAAGTATCAGTTTTAACTTCAAATTCATCACTTATTTCTCTTTCAAACTCATACAATCATAACTCTAAAAAATTACATCTTCAGAGATTAAGTAATCCAATGCTAGCAACCAAAAAGGTAAATCTGCTAATATTAAAAGCCTTTGTGAGAAGATATGCAATATTTTGGTCTGTGTAAATCTTGATCACCTGAATCAACTTCTTCTCATAAGAATCTCTGATGAAATTGTGCCTTATCTCTATGTGCTTGGTTTTAGAGTGAAACACTGGATTCTTCACAATACAAATGGTGCTTTCATTATCGTAAATCTTGGTGTTCATGAAATTAAACACATAATCAAGCATTTGATTTTGGATCTATAACACCTGTCCATAACAATTAGCAGTAGCAACATACTCTGCTTCAGTGGTGGAGTTGGCAACTATAGTCTGCTTTTTACATTGCCATGAAATCAACCTTTTGCCAAGAAATGAAAACCAATTCTATTGTGGGGAATTTCTATTCAAGGCTTCGGCATTTCCAGCATAATCACTATTAGAAAAAGCTTCCAAGTCAAAATGTGTGAATCTCTAGGTACCAAAGGCCCAATTTAGGTGACCTTTTATGTATCTAAGATCCTCTTCATGCATGAAGATGTGAAGGTCTTTGTGTTACTTAGAAACCTACATAGCACAAACTAACAACATTAGTCAGGCCTAGAAGCTGTTAAATACATCAATGATCCAATCATTGATCTGTATAAGTAAACATCCACATCCTCAACTTCTTCATCCTTGAGCAATGCCTTGTTAGTCTCTATTGGAGTGTTTGCTGTCTTAACTGAGTAGAAATCAATTTTCTTTAATATATCAGCCACATACTTGTCTTGGCTGATGAAGATACCATCATCTCTCTGCATGACCTACAACCCTAAGAAGAAAGTGAGCTCCCCCATAGAACTCATTTGAAACTTCTTATGCATCAAACCTTCAAACTCTATACATAAAGACTTCTTAGTAGACCCAAAGATGATGTCATCTACATACACCTACACTAACAGGATATCACATTTGCTCTTTTTGATAAACAAAGTCTTATCTATAAGCCCTCTTCTAAATCTTTTTTCTAATAAGTAGGTAGACAAAGGTCTATACAGGCTTTAGGTGCTTTGATGTAGACCAAGAACGCTTTTTCTGTACTTATAAAATTTTGTCGGGAAATTATGGGAATCTTCAAAGCTGGAGGTAGTCAGCATTACACTTCCTTTTCAATAGTACAATATAAAAGGCACTCTTCACATCTATCTGTACACAATGAACCCATAATGAGGATAGGCTAATATTAACCTGATTGCTTCTATTCTAGAACAAAGCGCAAAAAAAATCCTCACTTAATTCAACTTCTTTTTGGGTGTAACCTTGTGCAACCAGTCTTGCCTTGTTACTTACTATATTCATATTTATCTTTCTTGTTTCTGTACATCCCTCACTTGTTCCAATAGCCTCTTTGCCTTTAGGAAGATCCACCAGAGTCCAAACCTTTTGAATTTAAATTGCAGAAGTTCCTCTTGCATTGCTTCTATCCAGCTTGGATCTGTCAAAGCTTGGATTACCTTTTTGGGTTCTATTTGTGAGAGAAAACAGGCAAATAAGCAGTTTTGATAATCTTTGTGATTTGTTCTCCTTTGCTTGTTAATGTAACTAACTATAACATGTTCTTCAGACATCTTGATCATCCTCCTTGTTTGAGTAGCTGAATTTATGTCTCCAATGATCTGTTTCTTTAGATGATCTTGTGAAATCTGTTAGTTGTTAGGAATATGGAATAACACTCATGGTGTTTCCAAGTTGTTGAAGATCAGCCTTACACCCCACATCTTCAATCTTCATATGCACACCTAAAAGATACCAGTTAACCTGAAGATCATCAGTATACTCCAAATTAGGGCATAGTGAGGATTAGTAGAAAAAGTATCATTTGGGGAAAAGTAGCAGCTTTACATGGATTAATCCACCGATTTTTTCCTTAAGAGGGGGGATTGGAGCTGCATTAACTGGATGTGTACTCATGTAGGTACTGTTGCCATTGAATATCCTTGTTTGTCCTAACACCTTTCAAACGCATTCCTTTGGCTCTTTCTCTTCCCGGATCCTAGTAGTAACGAGGAAGTAAAGAGAATAATACACACTCATCCAATAAATTCCATTAAAGAGATGAGTTTAACAGAAGAAAGAATAGTTTAGTATAGTTTTGAGAGAGAGAGCCGAGGACAGAAAGAGAGAGAGAGAGGTAGTAGAAGAAAGTTAGGTAGAGAAAGAAGATCATAGAGAGAGAGAGAGAAAGAAGAGAGTGAAAGAGGAGAGAGGAGAGGAGTAGAGTAAGTAAGAACTACAATATTAATGGATTAACTAACAATTTTAATCTGTTATAGTGCTGTCAGATATTGTAGATCCCCATTGGAACAGGCAATCTTTTAATTTCTTATCCAAATTGTTTTCTAAGATCCTATTCTTGATCTCTAACATCCTTCTCTTGACCTTCTTTTGCTGGATCCTGAGCTTCATTCTGCTTTCCAGCATCATCAGCAACCTTATCATTTGAACTCTTTGGACCTTGAGAATCAGAAGTAAAAAATGGTAGTAGTACATATTGTGGACCAGAAACTGTCATCTTTCCAGCTTGTCTTGCATCAATATTTTCTTTGGTACCTGGGCAATTTTACCATTTAGTTTGATTCCTGCAAAAAACCCGTGTTTGTTAATTCATTGAACATGGTTAGAGAATTAATATCAAACATCCAGTTAGGTCCATTTCCTGCAACATTTAGTTTGTTTTCAAGAAAATTTATGTACAGGTTTTTCTTATATTTCCTAGTTTAGTGTTAAATACCCTAAACGTTATGCTATTTATAGAGTATCCAAACAAAGACCCCTCATCGGCATTCCCATCAAATTTTTCTAGGGGATCTAAGGTATTAAGAATAGTTACGGGGAACCCAAAAAGGTCTCATAAAACTTATACTAGGTGGTCTACCATGTAATAGTTCATAAGGTGTCTTGTTGTGAGGCTTGGTCACTAAAACCCTATTCTGAACATTACAAGCAGTACTAACTGCTTTAGCCTAAAATGTCGTAGGTAATAATGAATCTGCTAGCATAGTCATAGCTGCCTCTATTAGTGTCCTATTCTTTCTTTCAGCAACTCTATTTTGTTGTGGAGTTCTGGCAACACTAAACTCCCTCTTAATCCTTTTCATCCCACAGAACTATTCATGTCTTTATTTTATAACTCTGTGCCATTGTCACATATGATTGATTTTAACCTTATATGATTTTATTTGGTTTTCTATGCCAGTATAAAAGTTTTAAGAATCCCACTTAGTTCCATCCTTTAGTAGCCAAAAAAGAAAACCCACTAAACTATATAGTCATCAGTGACAAAAAGGGAATATGTTTTGTGATTGTTACTTCTTACAGCTGTTGCCCAAATAAGTCCATAATAACATGTGTAAGGTGGCTGATAGAGCTCACAAGCTTGGTCGTATAAGAGGCTTTGGTTGCTTTCCCTTCGGAAAGAGCAACACAAGTATGGTCATTTTCAAATAAAAGCTTTGAAGGAATTCCTTTAAAGGTTTCCCCTAAAATAAGTTTATTCTTAGCTTTTAAGTTGTTATGACCAAGCCTCCTATGCCATTAAATTAGATCATCTATTGTAGCTTTGCAAATAAAAAGTCAAACTCCTGAAAGGAAACTAACATTCTTTAGATCAAACTGTACATGTTGTTCTATCTGGGAACTTAAGCAAGACTTGACTTTCATCAAAGTAGCTTAAAATCAGGAGATAGAACAAGACATTCAGTCTAAGTGAAAAGAACACTGTTTTTCTTGTCACACATTTATGAGACAGAGAAAAGGTTAAATTTAAGTTCCTTTATAAAGTATACATCTTCAAAACTCTAATTTCCCATTCCTAATTTTACCTTTTCCAGTAATTTTACCTCATTTAGGACTTCCCCCAAATGCAACAAATCCACCATCAATCTCTTGATAATCTATAAGAAAGGACTTGTTTCTAGTCATATGCCTAGAGCATCCACTGTCAAAATCCTTGATTGTAAGCAATAATTGTGGATTACCCTGCACTCAAAATAAGAGAATTAGTTTCTCTTGGGGACCCAAGCCATTACTGACTTGAGTCTGCCTTGTGGATCAACATAGTCAAATCTTTTAGGAATGTATGATCCGCTGTTTTTGGAGATATGGTCTATTACATTTCCTTTTGGTCTCTAAATCCAGCATGCTGAGGACTTAACAACATTTTTCCTATTTCCCACAGCATTACTAACTACTGCTTTTGGCCCAGCAGTAGTTACATTGTTAACCCTAGCAGTATTCTTTTTTCATTAAACTTATTGGTTTTAGCTGCTGATTTTTGGTTAAAAGCCCTTCTTACTGGTGAATGTTCTTTATTGCATCATTCACTTTTGATTTCAGGGTAGCAGTATTAACAACCTGGCAGTACTAATTGATGTTGCTGCTCTTGGAGAGCTTTGCTTAGCAGTATTAACTGGTACTTGTCCTAACTTTGTTTTTACAAACTGCTTTTGGAACAAAAATTCATTTTAGGTTGTGCGGTGAGGTAATATTATTTTGGTGGTTTCACCCTTTTGAGCATTATTCCTACTGGTCTAATTTGCCTTTGACAGTAAACCGTTCCATTATGTAGTCAACACAAGTTTTTCTATCATTTTCTTGTCATGAAAATCACAGTCTTTGATTAAATGATTAAAACTCCCATAAAAAATACTAGCTTTCTTTATAGACTACAAAACCCATTTCCTTGTTTCAGAGTCATCAACCCATTCCAGTTTTTCTATTAATCCCTAGGGACTTTGACTTTTCTGGGTACTTACTTGCTATGTGTGTTTTCCTTATTAAACAAGATTTCACTTTCATCAGATTTGACAAAAATTGATTTTAATGAAACTTTGGTTTTGTGCTGATCAGATTTAGGTCTTAAAACACTATCATTATCATTATCAGTGTCCCACTCTTCAATGATAGGAGGCACTAGGCCTAACAGTTTTAGGCTTTTCTATAATATCCTTATAAGTATTAGATATTTTAGTTTCTGTTTCATCACTTGAGTTTTATAGATCAGATTCATCAAATCACTGGCAAAGGATATGCCAGGTCTTGAGGGCTGGTAGTTCCCGGTGTAGGGGGGGAACTATATGAAACCTTTCACTGTTTTTGTATCTATCTATGTACTGGACTATCATCCACATTCTTTCTCTATTGTAAACTACTTTGAAATTCATTCTCATTTATGTGACTATCATAACCTATGACCCGCTTTGTCTTTAGCAATTATTTTGACTATTAATCCGGTTTTTTATGTTAGATTTTTTAATGTTCTTCAAAATTTTCCTAGTTTAAGTTTCACATCATCTTTCTCTTTCAAAGCTTATTTTAAACTGATTTCTTAAGGTCTTTTGATAGAAATCTCTTTCTACTTGACATCTTACTTTAAAAATGCAAAGTCTGCGTCATCTAAAACAACTTCATTCTTTTCGATGAATAAACTATCCTAGCTTCTATGATTCTATCCCCATTGATAACCTGTAATTTCTAGATTAGATTTTTAAGAGCTTAACGCGGTTGATCATTACTATTTTTGAACGAGATTCTTATGATTTTAAGCATCTTTTTTAGAGCATAGTATGTACTCAGAATTGAACTTGATGAACTTGATGAACCTGGGATGTTTATGTCATCTTGAGCAAGTTTTACTGTGATGCCTTTTTCAGGCTGAAAGCTCCAATCATAAGCACTATCCATCTTTTGAACAACCAAGCATTTGTAGGGTTTTTATGGTTACAACCTTCTTGGAGCATCTCTATTTCTATTCCCCGTGGATTCCTTGGTGCCCTGCATTCTCTAGCAAAGTGACCTCTCATGTGGTAGTTGTAACATTTCAACTTTGTTCTTATCAAAGCCTTCAGTTTCTTTAACCCCCCCAATATGAAAATTCAGGATTCTTTCCTGTCTTTTTTAATATCTTTTCACCACATATGGCTAAGAATGTCACCTGCCATTTGATGATCCATCTCTTCAAGATCATCAGTTAACATATTGCTCAAGATCTTTATTGTCCAATTGTGGACTATTAGATTGATAGTCAAAGATGGAAAACATGACATCATCAACATTGTTGAGGAAGCGGGTGTCCGGTAAACTAGCAAGTGAAACTCATGAGGGAGTATTAACTGCTTATGTCAGTACTGCTTTAATGTTTTCTGAAGATACAAAAGCCACATTTTGAGAGTTTGAGTTTGAGCTTGATTGGACTTTAATCTTAGATTCATACACCTTTAGATTATTATACAAATCATCCATGCTTAATGTGTCTAGATCAGATTTGTTTCTCATTATTAAAGCAATACTGTTCCAAGCTGATGGTAGACTTCTTAGTAACTTCAGATTTGCATCTTCCTGAGAGATAACTTCACCATGAATTTCTAATTGGCTGATGAGTTTCATGAAGTTCATTGGTTTTAGTAGGGTCCGTCAGAATCTTGTTGCAGCAAACTTCTTAAAATTGCTGCTTTATAATGGTTTTCTGCATTTTATTTGAATTCTTTGTTGCCTCACACCTCTGTGCCTTTGATTTTTCCATATGGTCTTTGCATCCTTGATTCCATGAAAACTTCAATAGGGTGTCATCAAGGATTATGGCCAACATCCGAGTGCTTTTTTGCTTTCAATTTTTATTTCTTGCTAGCTTTTGATTCAGCAGTTTTTAGGAGGAATGGGACCTTCAATACTAGTACTAGCTGATGCAATAGCAGGTGCATCACCATTCACAATAACCTCCCAAAGAGCATAATCAGTGTGAGTAAGATATTGCTCCATTCTCATGCTCCAGAGATCATAGTCTCCAGTTTTAAAGTATAGACGTTTAGTACAGACACTGTTTGGGGTAGTTTCTGATGTGATTCCGTCTTCTCTTTGATTTATGAGATTTGTAGTAGACTATAGTGTTCTTATTATCAGAGTTTTCAACAAGCTCTGATACCACTTGTTGATCCCTTTTGAACAGATCTTACTTAGCTTGTTAAAGTTTAGTTGTGTTGGATAGATCCAAAACAACTATAGTAGAAACTAAGATTGTAAATACTACAAACTATGCGTAATCTAGCTTGTAATACTAAGAAGAACAATGAAACAGTAAACTAGACTCTGGCTAAACTCTTCAATTATTAAACTCATCAAAGGTTACAAAATAACCTTGAAACTATGAATACTAACTATATTTGCTATGAAAACTATATAAAACTTAATATGAAAACTATACCGTAGGGTTCTATTTATACACCAAGGAAACCCTCAATAGGGATTACAAAATGCGTCAATGTGATGCAATTCATATTATTATACTACATCTCATGCATATCATTTAGCAGTACAATTATTTATAATCTTACAGTTACTAACGATATAATAACAGTATAGATAAAACTGACTAGTACTAACTTTGTACTGCAGCAATAACATTACACTAGCAGTTAATGACTCTTAGACAGTGTTCTTTTATCTTCTAGCAGCAGCCACAAACTTGGACAAACCAACACATTATGTTTTGTAGAAGGCTCTAATTCCAACAAAGTTGAAGAAAAGAAAACAAGTCTTGCGAGCACAAAGACTGAAAATAAGCATGTATTCTAGGTTTAAGTTTTTGTAAATAGAGTGACCTCCCATTTAGGAGGGACTGTTAGGTGAACACAAAAAGTGTCAGTCACTTCCATTATATCATTAGATAGCTCGTATAGCAATATTTAGAACCTTGCTAGGCTAGTAGTCCAAGGCCCATGGAAAGCCCATGAAAGCCAAGGCCCTAACCGGCCACTAGGGGGTATATAAACCCCTTTCTATGCTATGGAAAGGGTGTTGGTTGTTCATTTCTTTCACATAGTAACATTGCATTTTTCTTTCTTACTTTCTCTCTCTAAGTGTTCATCCAACCACATCTCTTTCTCTCTCTAAAACTTTACATTGAATCCATAGCTTGTGTGCATTAAGATATTCTACAGGGTCTGAGAGTGTTATATCATAGATCAATAGCACAAGATATGAGAACGACCTCTATATGAGTCGTTTGAAAATGATACATTAGATTTAATAAACTTGTTTGTTACATAAGCCCAAAGCTTAACTTGTTCGTCCTTGTAGTGTTAATGATTATAATACTAACAAAATACTCAAAATATAATGCACACAAATCTTTATAGCAATGTGACTCCAAAATGGTGACCACTAATGTATCCTTGTTCTC
Source organism: Tanacetum coccineum (assembly GCA_026074375.1). Lineage (NCBI taxonomy): Eukaryota > Viridiplantae > Streptophyta > Magnoliopsida > Asterales > Asteraceae > Tanacetum > Tanacetum coccineum. The sequence goes on from BQNB010017277.1 coordinate 64,795, forward strand.
GTACCTTATTGACATGAGAAAAACATGTTTTAAAACGTCAACATAAAGTTGGTGAATTCACATGTTAAAGTAATGTATAAAGTAGGACCACATGATTTCAAAGTGTAAGGGAATGTTACACATACAATATCTCAAAATGTAATTACGAAATGCACTAAGCTCATGACACTGAAGCAACAACATGTATGTGTGCAAATTAATACCAATAATGTGCCCGTGTAAATGTTCAACCCGCAACATCCAAAGTCCGACATGGTATACGTTCGTCGTTTCAGTACCGCTGAAACTAGTGAGCGCTACTCACCCGAACATGGATGTCAATCCCAAATAGATTTATTCATAACATTCGCGCTTATAATCCAGTAATTAACAATTCATGAATACATGTGCCATAGTGGGTTTCTAACTACTTTGCAAACTCGTAATATGTTAAAGGTACTTGCGATCCAAATGTAAAACAATGTGGTAGCCTAATTATATTAAGTGTTCAAACAAGAATTGTTATCGGTCTTACAAAGTCAAATAGGTCTTGTATTGTAATAGGTAGTATGGGTTCACGGGCTTGTGAGTGTAATCTAATATTGTCCATGTTTCGGGCTCAAAGCCAAGAAAAGCCAAGCCCGGCCAAGTTATTGAAAGCCCACATGCCACTCATGGCTCAAGGGTATAAATAGAACCCTCTCCACACATGAGAGGGTGTTGTTTACATTTGCATAATTTGTGTGTTTTGTGTGTGTAATCTTCCTCTCTAGTTTCTCTCTAATAAATCTTCCAACTTTTCTTTCTATCTTTCTAGCCTTTTTGCTTATTGGTATAGCTTATTGTTGTGAAATGGATTAAGCTTTTGGGATAACATTTGGTATCATTCGCCACGGGTGGGTTTAGTGTTTGTTGTCTTTGTTGTTTCGGCTTTATAAGCTTATTGGTTCGGCTTCGTTTCTTGGCTTAAACATTTTTATTCGTGGTCATTTCTTGTGTGGCTAAGACAAACGCAAGGTCGGAAAGAGGAAAAGAACGAGTGAACTTCTCTCAAGGATCGAACGAGTCTCTTTGCTCAAGGACCGAACGAGCAGATCTAGCTAAGGACCGAACTAGTAACTTCTTTGAGAACCGAACCAGTGAACCGATCTAGCTAAGGACCGAACTAGTAAATTCATTAAGAACCGAACCAGTGCACCGAACTAGCAGAGGACCGAACTAGTAATTTTTATTTTACGGTTTCTTCTTGATTTTGTAAAATCCCGCGAAAGATACAATTCTTTTCTCGGTTTTAATCACAGATTTGTAAAATCCCGTAAACGTTAATTAATTTCAAATCCACAACAACAATCACTTTACCTACTTAAGATTCGATATCCATTCACAACATCACAATGTCAAATACCAATACCAATTTGCAAACACAAACATCAAGTGTTCTTCAGAATGACACAGTTTATTCGTGTTCAATTTCTAACATTCAAGAGAAGACACAACTTTCAAGAAGTAGATGCATGCACAGTCTTAAAGAAATCAAGTCTCTATTTAAGTTTCTCTCAGAAACTTTACAAGACTATGGCACGATGCCTATCTTCAAGAGAACGTTCTCTCAAGACTTGGATTTACTAGAACAACATTTTACTAAAGATATACTTTCTAGGACTGATTGCACAACTACTGTAACATTCCGTATTTTCAGGTCATTTACAATGCTATTTAAATTCACTATATTTTTTTTTCTTTTCTTTTTTTTTTCATACGCGTTCGCTTTTAATTTTAATCAATACGTTAAATCGCGTAAATTAAGAATCACCAATCAACGTAAACGGGCGCCAAACAAATTTAAGTTTACGTCAAGACATC
>BQNB010017278.1:0-15785 GCA_026074375.1 Tanacetum coccineum
AAACGTTAAAAACGGACAAACACGTACGAAAAACGTACGTAAACGTAAAAATACAGACGCAAACGTAAAGATGGACGAGAACGTAAAAATACGAACGAAAACGTAAAAAATGGACGAAAGCGTAAGAAAACGGACAAAAACGTCAAAAATCGGCCGAAAACTTAAAAAAACGGGCGAAAACGTAAAAACACGGACGAAAATGCAAAAAAGGGACTAAAACATAAGAAATCGAATGAAAATATAAAAAAACAGGCGGAAACGTAAGATAACGGACGAAAACAGTCGAAAACATACAAAAAAGGAGGAAATCGAACGGAAACAGACGAAAACGAACGAAAACTTAAAAAGATGGACGAAAACGAAAGAAAACAGACGAAAACGTACCAAAACGGGCAAAAACATAAAAAACCCGGACGAAAACGTAAGAAAACGGACGAAAACGTATGAAAACGGACGAAAATGTACCAAAACGTAAGAAAACGGATGAAAACGTAAAAAAACAGACGAAAACGTAAAAAGACGGAAAAAGTGAAAAATTGGGTGGTGGTGGTGGGAGGTGTGTTTGAAAGAAATGGAAGATATATGTTTGAAATATTGAATATAGAAGTAGTCCCGATCCGTCCCTAAATAAGTGTCCACCATGTTGACTTCGAAGTCATATCTTCTCACGTTGACCTTAAATTATTTTGTTTGGTGTTCCTATAAAAAACAGACGAAAACGTAAAAAAACGGACGAAAACGTAAAAAGACGAACGAAAACTGATAAAAGCGTACGAAGACGCAAAAAAGTGAAAAATTGGGTGGTGGTGGTGGGAGGTGGCGTTGAAGAAGTGAAAGATTATGTTTGAAATATTAAAGTAAGAAGTGTTTTTTAACACTTATGTCTTAAAAAAAAAAAAAAAAACACATTTCTTTGGTACCCTCTTCCTCCTGCAAACAAAAGAGGCAAGAAGTGCTTTCTTAAGAAAAACAAACGAAACCTAAATGTGATCGGCTAGTCAACGAATCTATCATTAAAAGTTAAAACGGATAGTCAAATATAGATGCCAAAGAACCACAAATGGTGCATGAATTATGGACTTGGGGTAGAGAGTGTCACAAGATGAAAATGGGACAGAATAAAATCAAGTTTCTTTTAAAAGTTAAACAAGCCGTTTTGTTAACTCATTAGCCAAACAAGCGTTATAAAGATTATGTGAAAATAAAAAATAATAAAAATCGAAGTGTTTCGGCATTACCATTAGAAAAAAAAGTACCCCTAAAAACAAAAAATGAATAGTCATACAAAAGAGAAACTAAAGGAACAAATCTGATTTTTTTTTTTTAACTAAACACAAGACTGTCTTTTATAAGCTAAGAGTGAGGACTTAACCAGTGTTCTGCATTCCAGCCGCGATACCTTTCATGGTCAAGATAAGCGTGTCCTCCAACCCAGGCCCATAGTCACTCGCAGGGTTAAGCTTCACGAGCTCAGCAGCAGGTTTAGTCAATTCCATTATCTCTTTAGACAAATGTGGTCTCACCGTCACATCATAGCTAGGGTCTCGTATCCGCTTTAAGGTGTATGCTTGAAGTGCATTAAGTGTCGTGATGTATGAGTCACGTAGTCTAAGTCTCTGCCTCAAGTAAGGATCCCCTTCGAGCAAATGCTTGTGCCCAGCAATCTACACAAGATTGTACCAAAGCATGTTAGTCACAAAAATGATGTATGAGAAGTTGTACATATAGCAAGATGGCGTAATGAATTTGGGTCGAGACTCGAGAGGGTCATTTTATTACAGGTTAGATTGACCTAAAAACACTTGTTATCATGTTTTAAAACATCTAAATATGATTAACACAAAACTAGGAGTACAAAACAATATTCGTCTGATAAATCTAAAGCTTTGAACAAATGGAAAGTGATTTTATGCGTCCAATATACACATGGGGCGACTTTCAACTTGTTGGTCCATTTGAGACATTTGAGTTTATAAAATCATATTTCATAAGTAATTCGGGTGGAATGTAGTTTCCATCTTGTATAAGACCAATGAAAGACTCAAGATTAGTTTATATTACCAGGAGCAGAAGGTTTTTAGTTTCTTCATACTTGGCCCTCAACTGCTCACCAAACGGCAATAGTTCTTCAGACACAAGGAGTTTGTCATATAATGCTGCAATTCCTGGGTTACCTTTAGCAAACACCATCTCAACTAAATCGATTGTTACTCTAAAGAATGGCCACTCTTTGTACATCTCCCTCAGCATTTCGAGATTCTTCGAGTCCTTTTCAATAGCCTGTTTGAATGCGGCTCCAAATCCAAGCCATACAGGAAGATGAAACCTTGTTTGAGTCCATGAAAATATCCAAGGGATTGCTCGAAGTGATTCAATTCCACCACTAGGTTTCCGTTTCGAAGGACGACTCCCAATGTTCATGCGACCGTATTCTAACTCGGGTGTGGCCTGCATTTTAAGAAGTCAATCAGGAAAACTACGTGTTTGTAAGGTTATATTGATATATTTGCATTTTGTGAATTATCAAACAAGAACATGGAAAGGTAGAATAAGTATTATAAATATGAATTGACCTGATTCTTCTGAAAAGTGCATATGAATAAACCATTTTAAATTCAAAGTTATAAGAAGCTAACATGAGATTAAAATACTTACGAGACGAAAGTATTTCAAAAATCGAGGATCCTGGAAAACTATTGATCTATATTCGTTAGTAGCAATAACCGCCAACTCATCCATAAGTGCACGCCATTCAGGTTTGGGTGAAATAGGTGGATTCATTCCATGCTCAAGTGTAGCAGCCGTGAACCGTTGTAAGGTTCTAAAACACAGACGCTCTTCCCCAAACGACTGTTCAATAACTTCACCTTGAACCGTGACACGTAGCGAACCATTAATAGTATCTGGTGGCTGAGACAATATAGCTAAATGGGTTGGCCCACCACCTCGACCCACGGTCCCACCTCGACCATGAAACATAGTCAGCTTCACTCCAAATTGTTTAGCCGTAAGCATCAAAGCCTCTTGCGCCATGTATAACTGCCAAGTTGCTGTGCATCGCCCCGCATCTTTCCCAGTATCTGAGTACCCGGTCATGACCTCTTGCTTACCATTAATCCGGTTTTTATACCAATCAATGAAAAAAAGACGAGCCATTATAGCAGGTGCAGCTTTAAGATCATCTAGTTTTTTGAATAATGGTACAACCCTTAAAGGATTTTTTAAATGACAGTCGTGTTGTAAAAGTTCAACAGCAATCACATCATAAAGGGCGGTGGCCATTGAGATTATATAAGCACCAAAACTATCTAATGGAAGTTTAGATATGACCTCAAACGTGTCTAAAACATCAGAAATTTCTTTAGATTTTGAAAAATCCAAGCCGTATAGAGGGCGTGTGCTATTAAGTTGGGCTAAAAGCCATTCTTGCCTTTGTTCCTCTGACCAATTTCTATACGACCCAATTTCTAAATGCTTTGTTATGGCATCAATAACATCAGTGTGACGGTCAGATTCTTGACGAATATCGAGTCTAACAAATGAAAGTCCGAAAGTGCAAACTTGACGTAGAAAATCAAGAAGGCTTCCATCAGCAATTGTTTGATCACCACATGCACAGAGTGATCTGTAACATAGCTCAAGAGGCTCGAGAAACTACATGCAAAATGATATAAAAAAGTTTAGTTTGACAAAAAAAAAAACCTGTGACATAAAAGAGATTTGCAGTTTTTGTTTTTAAAGTTGAATACCTCGTCAACACTTGTAAAAGTTTGGTCCTCGGGAATATCAGAGTCACCGGTGGCTAGCAATAGACGAGAACGTTCACGTGTATTATATAGCTTATCCCTCACATAACCAAGAATAATACGATACGGCTCGTTAAGAGGAATTTGCTTCCAAAATTCTGAAACATTTACACCAGTATCCAAATGTTACGACAATTTAAGATGAACTTTTCACTATAGATAGTTAGACGAATGCATATACAATTCTTAATAGAATCTTTGAATCACATACCAATATAGTGCTTCACATCACCATTTGAAGTTTGATACAATAAATTAGCACGAATACGAAGTTCATCGCTGCAACGCCACATAGAGAGCTGCCACAGTGATTTAAACACGTGATATAGGATAACCCACAAAACATTCAAAAAATCATAAGAAACGTTGACGTTATAGTTTAAAAACAGCAAACTGAACCCGAGACATGGTTACATGTTATAACAAATGAAAAGTCAACTGTATATAGGACTATCCTGGAAATAAATATTGTAATTCAAGTAGTTTAAAGTTTGAATAGAACCAAAAGCAGATCACTGACAACATTAAAGATGTGTATGTGATCACAGATAAACTATTACCTCGAACATGAGATCATCTATCTGAGAGAAGTACAGATTCGCAGCCATCATCCGAGCAAGTAAACATACATCTTTTGTGACTTCAGGAGTCACCCTTGGGTTTCCTGCAACATAATTGAGTTCCATTTTCAGTTTTCTGATAAGCTGTATATATAATAATATACAAGAAGAAAACTGAATAAGATAGTTACCATCACGATCACCACCCATCCAAGAAGAGAACCGAATAAGAGGGGCGTTATACGGAACACGTTCAGTAATTCCGATATTTTTCAAAGCAGTATCAATACGGCGTAGAAATTTTGGAACACCTTTCCAAATTGTTTCATGGAAATAACTCATTCCTGCTCTCATCTCATCTTGTGGAGTGGGAGGAATTCTCCTGATTTCATCAGTGTGAAATGCAGCTTGTATCTACAACACAAGATTTTTTGTATTCAAACTTTCAAAATGGGTATATTCTGTAAAGTCTGGGCGGGGTTACCCGGAACACTTCTTATTCAAAAAATTTCTATTTGTTATAAACAACTCGTGTTAAACACAATTTAAGAATAATATATCTAAAATGCAATAATTCTTTTGTCACAATGATTTGGAATGTTCCATGCATTGAAAGACACTTTGGCCTAGTTGTGGCACGTATGCTTTTACTTTATTTTATTTGTTTCGCCCGTTGAATAGACTCATTTATAAGTAAAGTAGTTTCAAGAGTCAACTCCATCTTCATGTAATTATTACAATAACAAAAATCATCATGCAATGTAAAACCGACACATACCTCTCTCTGTAGAGCCTCATCGAGCTCCTGTTTATCATCTAGAGTTATGTCTTTGGCGTACAATTGTGCTAAACAGTTCCGGATTCTATATAAGATTTACCATTATATCACAGTATTAGTATAGACCATATCATAGAAACGAAGAAAAATGCCACTTAAGTTATGCAAAATCCTCAAGTAGGCCACGCATATATAACTGCAAAAGATACCATCCAACTTTCAAATCAGCCAAGCATGACAAAAACTACCCTGATAGATTTTGATGTACCTGAGGTTTACTTTTTACGTGTCTTAGAGCATCAATATATATATATTAGGGGTATCTATCGTCACATTTGCCTAGGTGGTTGTGAATCACACTTAATAAAGATTTTGGTGGTCTTTCTGCAGTTTCTATACTTGGCTGGGATGCTAGTGACTTTTGTAAAAGTTGGGTGGCCTGTTTGCGTTAAAGTAAAAGGATACAATCAACCTATATTACTAAAGTTTTGGAGGAAGTAAATTCACACCTGCCGTGTTTCTGAAGCAAAGACCTACGAACAGACTGAGTAGGGTGTGCTGTGAGGACGATATCTACTGTTTGATTCTTCAATGAGTCAAAAACTTCTTGAGGAGTTTTATTCAGTTGACCTACAAGCCTCTTGAACGTCTCTTCCATATTTGATTCAGTTGGTGCAGAGGCCTCATCAGCTAAATCACCACTTTTTAGTTTGATTCTTCGCCTATAAGCTATCTGCACTTCTTCTGCCAAGTTGGCTAAGCTAAGCATCTGGGAGAAAGACTTGGCCATAACGATAGAATCTCCGGCATCTAAACTTGTTAGAACTCTCCCAAGCTCGTCCAGTTTGGTAGGGTCCATGTTTCCTTCATATTCAGCCGAAAGTTCATAACAGTCTTGTACCTATGCTCCCCATACACAAAGAAGCTAATATCAGATAACTAGTAACCACTTTTTATCTGTTTTAACCACATCAAAAAGATATAGCTACAAAAGGAGGACGTGGAGCAAACGGATCAAATGTGTTGAGAATCATCCTAAGTCCATTAACATTGATTATGCATACAGCCTACTAATCGTGTTATAAACATGTTGTTTTTGAACCTCTAGCAACAAATTAGTTGTTTATGTATTTTTACAGAAAAAGTACAAAAAATTATTTGTGGGTCAACCCAACCCAGCCAGTTTCGACCCATCCTAATATCACATGCTTTTAAATAAGCTAGTTAGCCAACCCAGTCATTTTGCCACATCTATAGAGAGTGTCAAATGTGTGTAATAAACAAGGAGATACAAAGCTCATGATCCATTAATGTAGAAAAAATTCAACAGGATACACATCTGGGACCAAATTCCATAAGTTACAGCTGTGATTTCAACATTCTCCCAATCCTCGAGCAGCATATTTTTACATCTTTTTTCAAGTTATCGGGATTCCATCCACCACCTGGTATTTTTACTGAGAATTCCAATATTTTAGGTTTAATTTTGAATCATTAGTTTGATACTACACACAACAGAAACCTCATTATGTAGAGTAAAAAACGGAGAAGGGTCCGTGTTTCCGACGAGGTTTTGAACCCTGCTCTTTTTAAAACTTTGGGGACACCTTACCACTAAGTCACCTCGGAGATGGTTAAACCTCATCTTGTATAGTAGTAATTTTACTTAATATACACTTTTTATCTCTTAGTACCACTAAATACTCAGGATATGCCACACATTAGAGCGGATAAATGCATTACAACTGATTATCAGATTAGTAATCACTTTCAAAACAAAATACATCACTTCTAGGGGATGTTTGGTATTGCTTAATAAAACTGCTAATTCCTCTGCCTATTATGTTTTCTTATAGTAAAAGTAGTTTCGAATTCGGAATTGCTTGTTTTCAAAAACAATTCCTAATATTCAATCCCAAACAAACCTTTAATAAATCTTAATTATAATACTAATAGCACACCCATTAATTAGCACAAGTCCAAAAACACATGCAACACAATATATACAGTGATCATAACCTTAAAAAACAAACATGGTGAAAATAATATACCGTTTGACGAATCTCTTCGCCATGCAAGACTTGAAGAATATCAAGAAAACGATCCAACAAAAGAGCATCATATTCCACCAACTTATCATCATCAGAAACTTTACTCGGAGCTAATAGCCTCAACTGTGCATCTATTGAAGCCATTTTTTCAAGTTTTCTACTACCCATCTGCATGCAACTTTTTTTTACTTAACTGTAAATCACGGTTTGTTAATTTGAGAGAAAAGGTGTGAGAGTTTATGAAGAATCTCGTGAAAACAATATATAAATATTGAAAGAGTTTGACTACAAATGGGATTCTGAATATCTACTTCAAGTATTACTAAGATTAAGACTAAGATTATTATCTTAATCTTAAACCTTACATATTTATCCAGTCATCTATACCTTTTTTAACAATATTTGATAATGTCGTTTTGGATTGGTAAAAAAAGTATCACATAGTCAGTTTGGATAGAGTTTTTAAAATGAGAAGATGAGAAAAAAATTATATTTTAAATAAGAAAGGAGAAATAAATGGAAGTTGCATCTATTTTTGTCCACGTATCTAAAACTTGTGGTTATGGTGGTTATGGTTATTTCTCATTGTTCTCATCTTAATTATATTTCTCATTTGATCCTAACTCTTATATTAAAAGTCGTAAGTTAAGTAGCGACAAAATTTGATTGTGTTGTAGCAGTGGCGGAGCCTGGGGATACTGAACATGGAGGGCAATTTTTTTATGAGCAATGCTACATCCACAAAAGATTTACAAAAAGAAATCCACACATACACTTGTCATGTAAATATTGGTGATGAAAATGATGAAAGAGAAAAAGCATACAAAATTATTGGTCCAACTCGACATGTCATTGTGTGAATAATTTTTTGTAAAATTTTGGTGGATGTAGCATTACTCTTTTTTTATTTATTTACAAAAGCGTAGTGCGAAAAAAGTTTTAATAACAAAATATAATAGACTAGAAAATAACTAAAAAAATAAAAGTTTGCAATAAGGAAAAATTGTTTCTACTTCATATTGAGTAAATAAGCTATGAAAATATTACGAGGTTTTGAAATGTGTGCATTGCGGCAATGAGAAAAGACATTGTAACATTTTTTAACCTGTAAACATTTTTGTTACTCACTAAGTTTGTATATTGTTCAAAATTCATGTTAATAATGAAAACACAATGGTTGTTGCAATTATTATAGAAATACAAAAGCACAAATAAATATTGTCTTCTTAGATATACGTTGCTAGCATCGTAAATTTCATTCATGTACTCACATTAATTTGTTATTTAGAAATAGAGAGTTTAATATTACTTGTTAATATGTATATTTAATTATTTATAACTAATTTAATATATTATCTACAAACTTTTGGGTACCCCTTCCCCATACAAATATCTCACTTTCTATCACTTTTTTTCTATGCACATTTCACCTCCATTTTTTCCGATCTAAAGATTGTGCATAACATTTCACCTCCATTTTGACTCTTTCATTGTTTGTTCTCGAAAGTGCAGAGGGCACTTGGATAATTTTGTTCTCACAAGGATACCTCATGCACCTGAACGATATAGTTTTTATGTTGATTATGAGGAACATGAGTTATGGGATCATGGTGAACCTACGAACCATCGAGCTGCATTGTCTGATCCAGAATTCGATAAATGGCTTGAAGCTATGAATGCAAAAATGCAATACATGAAAGACAACAAGTTTAGAACTTAATTGATCTTCCTCCCAACTGTAAGACTGTTGGGAGTAAATGACCGACATGGATGGCAACATACACACCTATAAAGCTCGTCTTGTAGCAAGATGTTTCACTCAAACCTACGGGGTTGACTATGAAGAAACCTTCTCGCCTGACATCAAAGCTATTATGATTCTTATAGCTATACCAGCGTTTTATGACTATGAGATTTGACAAATGAATGTCAAGACCGCCTTCTTGAATGGTCGCCTAAAGAAGACATTTATATGGTGCAACCTGAGGGGTTCGTGAATCCTAGGTATCCTAGACGAGTATGCAAGCTTCAAAGATCCATATATAGATTAGAGCAAGCATCAAGGAGTTGGAACACAAGATTTGATGAGGAGATCAAAAAGTATGGTTTCACTCAAAATTTTAATAAGCCATGTGTATATATGAGAGCTAGTAGAAGTATCATCGTTTTCCTAATCTTATATGTCGATTGAACCAAAAAAAAAAAAAAATTTTTTTTTTTAACTTACCCCCCCCCCCCCATGGGAAACAACATTCCAATGCTACAAGATGTAAAATCCTGGCTTGGAAAGTGCTTAGCCATGAAAGACATAGGTGAAGCGACATACATTATAGGAATCAAGATCTATCGAGATAGATCAAGGCGGTTAAACGGTTTAAGTCAAAATGCATACATTGACAAGATCTTAAAACGGTTTAAGATGGATGCTTCCAAAAGTGAAAGTCTTTCAATGCAACCCAATGTAGACTTGAGTAAGACTCAAGGACCATCCACACTTGCTGAGGTGAAGCGAATTAAAGGAGTACCTTATGCCTGGGCTGTAGGTTATATCATACGCGGTGAGGTGCACTAGACCTCATGTAACATTCTCGTCCAACCTCACTACATTTTTTAACCTGTAAACATTTTTGTTACTCACTAAGTTTGTATATTGTTCAAAATTCATGTTAATAATGAAAACACAATGGTTGTTGCAATTATTATAGAAATACAAAAGCACAAATAAATATTGTCTTCTTAGATGTATACGTTGCTAGCATCGTAAATTTCATTCATGTACTCAGATAGGGTATGTCTTCGTGATGAACGGAGGCGCTGTTGATTGGAAGAGTTCTAAGCAAAGTACTACTACGCTGTCTTCTACAGAAGTGAATACATAGCTACTTCTAAAGTTGCAATGGAAGCAATTTAGATACGTAAATTCATTTATGGGCTTGACATTGTTCCTAGTAATGATCGACCTATGGATATGTACTGTGATAATACTAGTGCCATTGCCATAGACAATGAACCTGGTGTTCAAAAGGGTGCCAAACATTTTCGGCGATAGTATCACTATATTCGAGAAGTTATTCAAGAAGGCGATATTTGTATTCTCAAAGTTCACGCAGATAACAACTTAGTTGATCCATTTACAAAGCCAATGTCTTGTACCAAACATGTTGAGCATGCTAGACACATTGGACTTAGACCAACTGGTAATTTCATGTAGATCTTTTTATTTTTAGTATTTGAATAATTGAGATGTAAAACAGTTTTTATTTCTTAATGAATTGATATACTTGGTGTGATAGTTTTTATTTTTATATCAACTGTGTCTTATATTTGTATGTTTAATCCATGAATAATATATTTTTTCTAAATAGTCCATTGTTAGTTGATGATACAGGGTATCATTGAATTAAGGTAAATGTGAGTTTTGGTCATATTCATCTAGCATGAATATTAATCGATGATGCCGCCAAACTCATATGTTGTTCATTGGATGAACATTAGACTGACCCAACCTACGAGGATTCACTGCATGGATCGTCGTTAATAGTGAATCTCACAAGTGATTATGTCTCTCATCCTTAGACTTGAGATGCAAGTAGGTTCTCTGTGTGTGGAATGTAAATCTTTGATATGGTTAAACGCTGACCTGAATAAGGCTGGTATTAAAACCATCTTCAGGAGTGATGTGAAGCACATGACAGACACGTGCAATCAAAATCAGATTTGTTCCTCCACATGCTTTGGAGTTAGATGCTACTGGTCCCCTCGATGAATTGGACAAATGTATGTGTGGCCACACCTAAATGTAATTAAAATGATACTTGATTAATTTGGTAATCTAGTTCAATATCTATATTGAGAAACAGAATCGTTAAACGTTAGAATGACTTATGATCTATGTCTAATGTTCAACAGAGTATATGTAACAAAGGATGACTAATATCTAAACCATTTAAATGAGATATTCAAGAAACTATCCTCATATGTTTCTAGGGGCATTGGCGTGTTGCTAGACGCTAACATTTGCTTGTATTATTGTTTGATTATTATGACGTACACAAGTGGGAGCTGTTAGAGTATGCTCGTGTCATAATAAATAATTATACGGCTAGACACATGTGAGCCTATGGGGTCACAAAACATGGATCTAACATTTTTTTAACATAAAGCCCAGTTTTATAAATGAAAACATGGCTTTATGCCCTCTTTTACAACACAAACTCTTTATAGAGCCTATTTTTCATTAAAACCGGGCTCTATTTCAAAATCTCTAGTAGTGTGTCTTTACGGTATAAATAACCTTCGTAACTCGGATCAACAACGAGATTCTAATTAACTAAGCTTCTACTTATTAATTGGATTAGACCAACAAATTGGAAGCCCATTGTAGGGCCCATTAAATGGCCGACCTAGGAGGGAGTCAAAAGAGAGGTTAAGTAACATTTTTTGTCATATCTTTTGATAACAATTTTACCAAAATAATCCCCTCCCCTTCTCTTGTAAAAGTGGCGACACATAACAAAAACCAACCTAGAGTTTTTTGTTTTTTTATCATTTATCTTGAATCTAGTGTAGTTCCAAGCATAGTTTTAAAAAGCGCGCCTTAAGGCGCGCCTAGGCTCTAAGGCTCAAGCTCTAGGGATTTTTTCAGATCGAGGCTCCGCACATTCACAAGGCTCACAAAAAGCGCGGAGCCTTGGGATTTAGAGCCTTGAGCCTAGGCGCGCCTAGGAAAGGTGCCGAATTTTGAAACTTTCTTTTCGAATTTAACATTCATCGCCCTCATATGTTAATAATGGATTACCTAGAAACTACCTAGAAACTAAATAAATCAATCAATTTGAGTGTTTGGTCGTTCAATTCAAGTGTTTGCACATACAGACTCCTCCTTCTATTTTACGCATGAGATAACATAATCTCGTCATGCCATGAATATGATACATTGCTTGATATTATTTGTTTAACTATTCAATTTTTTTAGATACATTAATTATTTTAGTGTTATTTAATTCATCATTAATCTATAAATTTTCACATAAACTATTATAATTTACTTCAATTTAATGCGACTCATATTCATGAAGCCTGCGCATTGATCTGCGCCTCGCCTTAAGGCTCCATAAGCCCTTTGCGCCTTAGTGCGCCTTGAGCATTTCAAAACACTGGTTCCAAGGATAGAAAGGGTTATAGGTTATCAAGACTAGCATCTACGGGTATACAATGAAATGTAGTGTGTTTCTACATAGAGGTGATCTTCTTTGATCACTTGATTTCAGTTATAGATCGTGTTGTGGTGATTGTCTTCGTTTGATTCTACCGGATCACGCTACAAAGGTATACCATCACTTTGTTTTCATTTGATTAATCATGTGGCTATATGGATCCGGTTATAAGTGATTGATCCACTACGTTTTATATTTATTTATATGATATTTATTTCTATAATCATCGATAGACTAAGTAGTAAATTACATTGTTAGTATTGATTTTGCAACAATCCTCTTAACCTTGATATTTAATTACACATAAAACATGTTTTTTCAATAGCATTGTGTGTGTTGTTTTTGAACTCGATAAGAATGTGGGTATGAAATTCATGTAATGATTTGCTCAAGTATTTTGTAGGGACTACTTGAGTAGTGTTTGTCTGTTCTTTTTTTTTTTCATTTTTGTGATTTATTTATTCATGTTTGCTCATTTGTCTAGAGTCTGGAAGGCTTTGGCTGAGCTTTTTAAGCATTGTGTAGTATGCAATCATATATAAATAATGCAAGTATGATTTAAATGTCTACATTTATTGCTTTATATTTTTTCGCGACCGCAAAATAGTTGCACTTCCCTGCATACATAACTATCGTAGCAGAAGTGGCGAAAAGTATCCAACTAAAAAAGGTTTGATTAGTAGAGTGGTGTGTGGTTGATTTCGTAACAATTGGCGTGTAAGTATTAGACAAAAAATAAAATGCCAACATCAAACACACAAAACTTCTACCGTGTGCTAGAACAAATATTTACAACCTTAAACGCACCTAAAATCTGCCGCAGTGAAGCTTCTACCTTGTATCAGAACAAATATTTGCCACATTAAACGCACCCAAAACCTGACACAGTGAAGCGTAAGTTTTTAGAACTTGTTCCTAACATAATAAAGTGTTCATTGCCATTATAAAAAAATAATACTCCCTCCGTCGCAAAGTTATTACCCCCTGACAAAAAATAAACAGTTTACAAAAAATGCATTTATTACTGCTTTATCTTTCTTACTTTTTACCAGAATGACATTTTTACTCTTATCTAATTAGTTAAAGTCTTTTTTAAAGTTTTTAATACTCCCTCCGTCTCAAAATTATTGTCCCCAACAAAAAACACACAGTTTAAGGAAAATGTATTTATTACTGCTTTCTCTTTCTTACTTTTTGACAGAATAACAGTTTTACCTTAGCTAATTAATTAAAGTCTTCTTAAAAGTTTGTAATAATACTTTCAAACAAGGGTAATATAGTAAACTTGATCAAACTTCCCTATCTATTTTTAGTAGTGGACAATTAAACTGGGACACCCGAAAAAAGAAAACATGGACAATAAAAATGAGACGGAGGGAGTAATAATTTTAAACAAATGTAATATAATAAACTTAATTAAACTTCTCTATCTATTTTTATTAATGGACAATTAAATTGGATCGTGCTAAAAAATGTGAATTTAAATTGAGACGGAGTAAGTAATAAACTGTTGCTCTAGTTAGTTAAAAAAGTCCTCAGTAATCAATTTGATTTTTTAATAGAAATTTGGTCTTCAACTATTTTCTTTTTTTGAAAGGCAACAAGAAATATATATATATATATTGTAAAATGTAGCAACAAAAGTTACAACCCAACCAAAGCAAAAACACAAGAGTTTGGACGAATCATCTTTACCTATATACAATACCTACAAGTTGTAGAATCTAAGCATACAAAAAAAGATATGACTCCATCCAAGTTGAAAACATAAGATCGCTCCATCCAAGACCAAAACATAAGTCAAACTCCTAACCTTTAGATGCATTTACTGTTAGACAATGAAAACCCCGTAGGAGATATGTTTTATTGATACGATTTTTATAGAGTACATAGCATAATGAAACCCTAATGGACCCTGAGCCCACAAATCGGGCCGGGCCTATTTATCCTCTAATACCCCCCTCCCCCGGCAGTTCGAGCGGCGAAATCGCGAAAGACTAAAGAAGAAAACTAAGAAAGCAAAATAAAAAAATAAAACAAAATAAAACGGGATAACCCAAAGTATCCCCTATTCTAATTCTTTGTTTACGGATAACCAAAGTATCCGAAGGATAAACCAAAGTATCCCAAACAGTCGTCTCGGGAATAAGAACCCTAGATTCGACACCAACAAAAGTTGTCTCGGGAATAAAAACCCTAGATTCGACACCAACAAAAGTCGTCTCGGGAATTAATACCCTGGATTCGACATAAAAAAAAACTACTATAACATTTTATTTTATTTTTTATTTTTTTAAACATAAAACTAATAATAGATGTGATCCCTAAAACCACACTTCAAACAAAACTAAGCACTTCATCTCCCTTTGTGACATATAAAATAAACCACCATGACCACCCACTACACCAAACCCAAGCCAACCAAATACAAAACAGACTTTTACAAACAAATGGCAGGAATCATCAACAAGATCGGAGACGCACTCCACATCGGTGGCAACAAGGACGAAGACAAGAACAAGAAACACGAGACCAAATATGCCCACGAACCATCATAACCATCATGGTGGATCCGGTTGGATCTCCCTTTTTCTTTATGCAGACAACTCCAACAACACCAGGAACTCCGACAACACCGTCACCATGACAGCTAACATCGGCTGACCATGATGGATAATAATTTTTTTTGCAACAGATTATACACTAGATCTAAAAGTATGTTGGAAACAAGAAAAGTATCGGTCACTTCCAAGTTGTAATAGTCTTAGCCCGTAGTTTGTTATATGATTAGTCTAGTAAGCTAGTCTGGCCCAAGGCCCATGGAAAGCCTGTTAAGGCCCATGGTCGGCCATGTATGTAGTATATATACCCTCTCCATGCCTTGGAGAGGGTGGTTGGTTGTTTCACTTCTCATTTCACACACATAATTATATTATCATCTTTCTCTCTCTAGAAACTTTCCAACCCACTTCTCTCTCTAGTTCTTGCATAATATCAAAGATTACTAGTATTCTTCAATTGGTATCAAGAGCCATGGAGTGGTGTGTTTAGTTTTTGTGTTTGTCTTTTGATTTGTATTCAAAACCTTTACAAATAGCAAAATCTTGATTTAAAATTTTTCGGCTTTAAAACTTTAAAGTTGTCATTTTTCTTGTTCCTATAGGGTTAGTAACACTAGTTGTACAAGATTTTTTGCAAATAACCAATCAAAAATGTGTCTTTTTGAGTTTTGAAAATTTAGGTTTCGTCTCAGTTACAACCGAACTAGTTTTCATCAGTTGGAACTGAACTAGTTTCTTTAATTGGAACCGAACGAGTTGTTATTCGTTGGAACCGAACTAGTTGTTTTAGTTTGAACCGAACTAGTTTTTCTT
>BQNB010017278.1:17178-24678 GCA_026074375.1 Tanacetum coccineum
AAACTTCTTTGAAATTCTTTGACTTTAATACTTCGTCACTTCAAGAAAGACGTACGGTATCAGAGTAGCGGAAGTCTTGAAACATGTACTTGAGCTTTCATGATGTCTTAACATATGTCGGTTGAGTATGAGCATGTAGCTATGAATCTTGACTTGTCTTGAACCAGCTGCGTCTACCATCGAGATTACCTGCATGAATGGGTTATTGATAAACAAAATATATGGACGAAAGTGTCTTTGTTACTTCGTCGAATAGGGTTGCAGTAACTACGGTTCCCCGTTAATCAGTATAAATACTGCCTGTGATCTGGTAGAATTTTGAAGAATCTCCTTGACAGGGTTTCGCAGCTGCACTAGCCGTTCTCATTACCGGAGCATCTCAAAGCAGACAACACGGTATGAGTGAACTAGTAAGACAAAGTCTCACCGATTAAATCAAAAATTGATTTAAAAATCAATCGATGTGTTGCTTGCTAAAGTGATTTTGCGACACATCGAGAGTTTTATGCATTTCAAAATTCATCAATCGTCAATTTATAGTCTGGACCGAATCGATATCCAGTGTCACAAGTTTGATCCATATAGGATCTTACAAGTCACCTACCGCGTAGCTTGTTTGATGTTAGCTCTAGAAGGATTTTCATCGTCATTGTGAATACTTTAGTATCACTTTGATGTTTTGGCAATATCACAAGGATAATGCGTAGGACTCTTAAGATATTACCTGTTTTCACAGTGTATGAAAAACAAATATATTGGAATAGTGTCCTAGTGAGATTTATGGACGATCTCTTTTGTCTCTAGACTCGATAGTGCATTTTGATTTTAGTAATCGGAGGCTGGAGCTGACTGCCACCTTTTTAATACCAACTAACTTGTAATGAGAAAGTTGATAGAAATGTGTGTAATCTCTGTAAGAACTAAAACAAGAGTATTTTAAGAGACCTTGAGTGGCTAAGGAGGGTTGTGCATCGCATCACTGGGTCCATGATGACTATCTTCAATACCAGACAATTGCTTAGTGTTTCTGATAGCATATGTATTGACCTGGTTTCTGCCTAAGTGTAAAGAGGGCTTCTTTCTTTTCACCCTTTATCTTAACTTTTCTTTTTCATTCTTCAACCCCTTCAATGCTTACCAAGACTTCATCACTAACACCTTGTTGGGTTTGTTCCAGTGTTAGCTCTGTCTTAGTCTGCATTTTTCCCTTTTCTCACTTTTTCTCCTTTTAATCATACCTAAGGACTTTTATTCTATCTAATGGAATGTCCCTGGGTAGATCCCTCTTCTGGTTTTGGCTGGATCGTGGGAACGAACACCTAACCTAAGCCCCCCCCACCCACCACCCCCAACCCAACCACCTTCTAACTCTAATTAAAAACTTAAAAAAGAAAAAAGAAAAACAAAAAAAAAAAAAAAAATATGAACAAAATTACAAAAAAAATAAAAAAATAGAGAAAAAGAATAAAATAAAAAAAATATAAAAAAAAAAAAAAAAAAAAAATAAAAAAAAAAAAAAAAAAAAAGAAAAAACAAAAAAGCAACAAAGATAAAAAAATAAACAAGAAAAAGACAAAAAAAAAGAAAATAAAAAAAAAGATAAAATAGACAAGAAATAAAAAATAAAAAATAAAAAGAAAAAAAATATAAAATAAAAGAAACCAAAAAAAAAAAAATAAACTTACACAAAATAAAAAAAAAAGGAAAGAAGAAAAAAAGGTGGATCTACAATCAACAAATAACAAAAAATACATGCCCCAACACACCTGGATACATAAACACGCAATAAACAGAACTAAACAAAACAAAAAAAAAAACAACCAAAACCTTAAAAGCCATAAAGACTACAAAACAAAAAAGAACAGCAAGTATGTCTCAAATCATAGAGTATAAGGAATATAAAAATTAGTTCTAATGAATAAAAAAAAAGATATAGAAAAATGAAAAAATATATTTAAAGAGCCCAACTAACAACATAGCGGGGGGGGGGGGGGGGGGGGGTGGGGGGGGGGGGGGGGGGGGGTTTATCATTAAAAATTATGTGGTTATTTGTATTATTTATTAGTATTATAACATTTAATGGGGGGGGGGAGGGAATTTTGTATAATAAAAAAGATATGTTAATTAGTAGTCACCACAATGCGCAATAAAAATATAAAAAGAAGTATCAATTAAGGTATTTGGCGATTAATTGGTTAAAATAAAAAATAAATTTAAAAAATAATTAATATTATTTAATATAAAAAATATACTCTCTATATTTAAAAAATAGAATTATTTTATATAATTATTGTAATTTATACGGGGTTTTCTCATAATATATAAGACTCATTCTAAAATATTGTGTATTTTGTGGGGTTTGGTTAGGGTGTTGGTGGTTATGTGTTTTGGAGATTAGATTTGAGGAGTGGTGTTGATATTTACCTTACTGGCTAGAGGACTATGGGCGGGTTAATAGAGGTAAGTACTCTTAAAAGTTAACACTATATAGAAGTATATATAATGAATAAATCGAAATGTTAATTGAATCAAAAGTTAGTGATTTTGGGTGTGGTTGTATGAATGTAATCTACTGAGTAGGATTCTATATTATTGATTATAATGGTGAATAATGGTTTGTATTATGTTGTATATATCCAATTTGGGGTATCAGGCTTGTGCAGTAAAGGGGTGTTGGTGTGGGGGAGTGTCACATAGGGTCTCATAGTAGATTGGTTTGAAGGGAGCTTTGTACTTTGTAATTGTCTATGGTAGGATGGTTCCGTAAATGGATTGTTCTTTGGGTTTTGAGGAGTTTACTGTGAATATTGGTTATTGTTATAGGCGCTGTTACATAACCAGTGGAAATCTCTATCAGACAAGATGGATATATGAGTGTTGTGTGTCTATATGTGTATGGGATTAGAAGTGTATCCTTATGAGAAGTCGGTGTTAGATTAATTTTAGGTGTGTAAAGTTGTGGTGGTGGTTTATGGGTTTGTTGGGGAGTGGGGAGTGGTGTTTTAAGATGTGTGTTAGTGATTGTTGTGTGAGGTATTGTGTGATTGGTGTATTGGATTGTTCGTTAGTATATGGTTGATCTTTGGGTAGAGTTGGTGATAGTGAGATCTATACGGGAGAGAGTGTGAGAGTGAGTTGTGTGAGAGTTGGGTGGAGGGATGGTGGTTGATGTGTTGTTGTGGGAGGTTAAGGATGTTGTAGGTATAAGGTGGTGGGATTATCAGGAGGGTTGGAGAGTAGATATATATCTTTAACTAAAACAAGTGGTGGTCAAGCAGTTAGTATTGGATTCTGAGACTGGGTTGGGTTCTCTGGTATTTCTCATATTGCGGGTCTTTGAAGGGTATAGCAGAGAGATGGCGGAAGCGTTGTGGTGTTTTTGGTAGTTTGGATTGACACATGAAGATGCGTGGCGCGGCGACATGTTTTAAAAATTGTGTTGTTGTAGGGAAGGTGGTGGACGCTTAAATAGGGGTGAGGTGGAGAGTGGGGGAGGTGTGGGGGATATATTTTTTTAGGGGGGGTGTTATCTTGGAGTTGGGGTGTTTGTTTTTGTTCTATGTGTGAAGTCTTTGTTGTGGGGCTGGGTGGGATAGAAGTGGGATCTACGTTGGAGATGTTGTGAAGAAAACATAAGGGAGCACATGAGACTTTGTTTGGTTTGGGGGGTATTCTTAGTTTTTGGTGGTAATAAGCTGTGTAATGTATTTTTAAAGATTGTTTGGTGGGGGTGGGTGATGTCGGGGGTTGGCGAAGTATTGTTGTGGTGGTAGGGGTTAGAAAATAAAGGTTTGTACTTTTGGTGTGAGAGTAGCATAGGGGGAATCGATAGTAGTCCAGTTGGATACACTTTACTTTGGGTGGGTCAAAAAAAAATAAAATAAAAAAAAAAAACAAAAAAAATAAAAAAAAAAAAACAAAAAAAAAAAAAGAAAAAAATAAAGTAAAATAAATAAAAAAAAAAAGAAAATAAGAAAAAAAAAAAAAAAAAAAAAAAAAAACAAGAAAACAAAAAGAAAAAAAAAAAAAAGGGAGTGGGGGGGGGGGGGGGGGTGTGGGGATCTCTACCTCCACTCCCACACCCAACCCCCCCCGCCCACCCCCCCCCCACCCCTCCACCCCCCCCCCCCCCCCCCCCCCCCTCCCCCACCCCCCCCCCCCCCCCCACCACCCCCCGACCCCCCCCCACCCACCCCATCCCCCCCACCACACCCCCCCTCCCCCACCCAATAGAGCCACCCTATACACCAAACCTACCTATGTGTGGCGCGTGGCGTCGAGGATAGATAGATACACCACACACACGCGTATTCAATCCCTAACAGACCTACGACAACAACGAAGCCATAAGTTTTCTACATATTATGCTAGAGTTAATATATAAATATAAGATCATAATACTACTATCTATATTGACATGATAGATACATCGAGTCCTATACACTAACTCACAAAATACACACAGCCTCTGCGTCTATGGCGGCGAGAGTGAGCAGAAAGGGACCATATAGTCGTATCTATTTTGGATTGTAGGTAGAAATGTAATATATTTCACAAAGAGGGTAGCGTGGAGGGGTGGATTAAACAACTAAACTACTAACCTACCATACGATCTTGGGTATTTGCGAGAGCGCAAACAAACAGTCTTGATATACACACACTACAACGCAGTCTTTTCTAGATGGAGAGGCGTTCTAAGGTAGCGTTTGAAATTTTTGTAAAAAAAAGTTCATATTCGTATGGTATTTAACCATACAACCGTATGGTACTTTTTCTAGATTTTGGTCGTTTTGTTGATTTTGTATAAAATGAACCATAAGTCGTTATAGGTCGTGCCACCCGTCATTTTGAAGGTAATTGAGTCTGCTTTCATTTAAAAACACTTCTAAGGTCTGGTTGTTAATTTATTTTTGTCATTTTATTAAAGTGTAACAAAAGTTCCATTATAGTCAAGTCGTTTTCATGAAAAGTTTATTTTTTGGTCAAGTCAGGAAAGGGGCGTTTCAGCTTCTCACTCATGCTCATTGGCATAACCGTTGGAACCTAGAGGATGCCCCTAATCATCCTCAAATAGCTTAATAGTGGGAGTGTCAGGATTAGAAGAGTTGCTACCCTCACTCTGAGGATGTGCATTTATATTAGTATTGTTATTGGGTGTGTCAAGACTCTCATATAAAACTTCATCAAAGAAGTTTACATGATCTAGGTCTTGACTATCTTTATTGATCACAAAACCATGTTTAATCTTAAAAGGAAACACATTTTTGAAAAATCTAAAATCTTTGAAAAACAAATTATTTCCTTTCAAGACTAAACAATTTATATCATTTCTTACAAGAAGAATACCCAATAAGAACACATTTCTCTGCTCTACTACTACTCTTATCATGATTATTTAGTATAATAGCAAAACAAAGACACCCAAAAACTTTTAAGTGTTTTAATGAAGGTTTTTTTAGCAAACACACGATGATAAGGAGATTTCCCATTCAACACTAAGCTAGGCAACCTATTAATCAAATAACATGTAGTAAGAATGCATTCAGACCATAAACTCAAAAGAATTCCTCCTAAAACAAAAGGGATCTGGCAACATTAAGCAAATGCCTATGTTTCCTTTCCATATTCCCATTTTGTTATGGGGTGTAAGAACAAGATGTTTAATGAATTATGCCATTATTCTCACAGAATATAGAAAACTTATGATTAGTAAACTTAATTCCATTATCACTTCAAAATATTTTAACAGTCCTTTTAAATTAGTTCTTAATTAGATTTAAAAAACCCAAAACTACAATCAAACACTTCATCCTTAGTTTTTAACAAATACACCCATACAGGATGGTAACTCATCAATAATGGTCAAAAAGTACATATATCCTTCCTTACTAACCACCTTGTAAGGCCCCTAAAAATCTAGGTAAACAAGTTCAGCAAGCACTTTAGACTTGTGCTCACTTAAAGGAAATGATTCTCTAGTTTATTTAGCCTTTTGACAAATTTCACAAGTTTATAAAACATCATTGTTCTTAAAAACAATCTCATTTTTTAAAACAAACAAAACTTGGTCAGAGGGATGACCAAGTCTGCAATGTCATATATTTTTGGAGGAATTAGAAAAAACTTAACTATTTTTAAACTAAATACCTTGATATTTATCAGAGTAATATAAACCACGAACTTGTTTATCAATCCCCATAACTTTCACATTCATCGAATCCTGAGACAGCACAAAAGATTTAGCTATCAAATGCCACAATAAACTTGTTGTCTCGAGCTACCTCATGAATAGAAACAAGGAATGACACATATTCTGGCAACAATCCAAAAACATTCATATGGAAGTTAAAGGAAATTAGTTAAGACCAAATTTCCTACCTTAGTAATAAAGGCTTATGTTCCATTAGGACGAGAGACTTTAATCTTAAGATAAGAAATGTCAATAGCATTAACTAAGTCCTTATCAGCATATGTTAAGTGTTGATTAGCCCAAGAATCAAAAATAATACCAGCCTGCTCAAGAGCAGACTTGCTATTACTGTTAGAACAAAAATATTTATCAAAATTTTGGTTGAAAAAACTACTTATTATTATTAAAAACAATACATGTCATATTAGCATGTACCCCTTTTCCTATATCATTAATTTAATTTTCCTTAATCAAATAAATGGGTTTTGAAATCTGTTCATCAGAAGAAAAAAAAAGTGCAACTAGAGCCAACATAATTATTGCTATTCATAATATGACTCCTATTAAATCTTTAGTTGAGAATTTTGATTTTTATTAGAACGAAATATTTCTTATTCCTCCAAAAGTTGTCAGCTAGGGTTCGATCTCACTCAAAGCTTAATAATCTTATCAATGGTATGTCCATTAAGCCCACAATTCTCACAAACCAAGGTAGGTCCACTAGTAGCCCTTCTATCCCATTATTGTTAGGTCTAGCCACATTATTATGTCTAGAGGAATTACCAAAGTTTTTTTTGGGGGGGGGGGGGGGAAATAAAAACCTTTGAGAATTGTAGATGTATCAAATCCACTAAAACAAATGACCAAGCAAAGATACGTTAGAGGAGAGAAAGTGGGTCTCGCTGTAGCACTTATAGAGAAAAAAGAAAGGACATAATGTATGATGTGAGAGAGATCCAAATGAACAACCAACCCTTATCTAAGAATGGGGGAGGGGAAGTT
Organism: Tanacetum coccineum; assembly: GCA_026074375.1. Classification (NCBI taxonomy): domain Eukaryota; kingdom Viridiplantae; phylum Streptophyta; class Magnoliopsida; order Asterales; family Asteraceae; genus Tanacetum; species Tanacetum coccineum. The sequence goes on from BQNB010017278.1 coordinate 24,371, forward strand.
CGGTATTTTTACCTTGCTTACCGGGTGACCTTATAGGTTGTCTGATGTCTGTAACGGGTTTGATTGGTAAGTTTTCAAATATTATTGCTACAAGCTATACTATTACATATTGGCAGTGATCGAGTCTTTTCTTGATTTCTAACAATCTCCCCCTAAGGGAGGTCACTCCAATTTACAAAAACTTAAGCTCTAAATTCTATGAATGTCTTCAATCTTTGCTCGCAGTCTTGTTTTCATAATCTTTATCTTGTGAATCTTGACGTAGTAATCTTTAGACTTTTAGGCTTTAGCTTGTATCTTTATCTTGA
>BQNB010017278.1:29678-70215 GCA_026074375.1 Tanacetum coccineum
CTTTACTTCTGAAGTCTTTTCAGCATCTGCCTTTGCTGCATCAGTAACCTCTTCATCACCTTTATCAGAATCATCAACTTCAGCATTTAACATCTCTTCATCCTCATCTTTGTGCACCCGAATCTTATACTTATAGATATCATCTTCATCAGATTCAGTTTCATCATCTTCATCATCAACATCAACTTCTTTATCATCCTTCTCTTCATCATCAAGTTTGTCTTCTTCTGAGTATTCACTTTCTTGTTCTGATCCCCACTCAAGAATAACATTTTCTTTAGTTACTTCCTTTTCCTCATCGGGAACCGCTGGTTTAGTACCAGTTCCTTCACTTAAGGTAGCAGAGACGACTGTGGACTCATTGGGAACCCCTAGTATAGTACCAGTTCCTTCATTTAAGCCTCTAGTACCTGGCTGTCTCTTGCTTGTCTTCTTGCTTTCCTTAAGAGCTTGCATAATGTCTATAGCCTCTTGTTCTTCTGGAGTAAGAGATGGAACACCCTTGAGCTTTTTAGGAGGATCAGAAGTCACTTTGCCTGATTTTCTTCTTTTCGTAGGCTCTGGGACAAATTCTGTCACAATCCTTGCATGAGTAACAAGGACTTGTCTTGTTGCTTCTGCTTCTTCAGCTTCAGTTTTGCTGATAGACTTGCCTAACTCTAAAGCAGTGTCAGCATCATCAGAAATAATGTTGTCATTAGCAGATAGTGTGACTTTCTTCTTAATTCTTCTTTTACTAGAAGTCTTTCTCTTAACTGGTTCAGGTTCAGGTTCAGACTCTTCAGATACATCAACAATTTTCTTTCTTTGTGAACCTTTACCTTTGCTCTTCTTAAAGGGAATCTGACCAGTAGAATACTTAAGAAATCTGATAGGATTTTGTTTGTTTGATTGTTTGTCGCATAATCTCAGGAATGGAAAGTCCATATTCCTGATAATCTTCACCTATTCTAACAAACTTTAATCTATATACAATACCATCATCTTTGATTATATGATAGTGTTGATACTTGAGGTTTGAGAAAGAATTGTGTTGCTTGAGGAAGTGATTGATGATGACCTTGGTGAATCAGGGAAATGGCATATTTTCACGTCTTGATCTCTTCTCCTTCCTGTGATCAATCTGGTAAGCAAGATCTTCTCAAATCAACTCAGGATAGTCGACATTCTCTCTGTAGAACATGCCCCACAGTATGTCAATCCTGGACTTACGTAGTTTGTCATTGCTTGCTGTTTTTCTAGAGAGACACTTGTTGATTATTGCTGCCAGAGTTCTCCATGGCTGATGCATGTGATCCACAAACATGTTGGTGTGCTTGTACAGTGGACCTTTGTAACCTAGCTTATTGAGAAAAGAAAGTGTAGTATCATCATATGGTACATCAGTGAAGTTCACACCTTCCACTCTTGGATAGATATCAAGAATCGTCCTAAAAACATCAGCATTAACCACGTACTTCTTGTTGGCTAAGAGGAATTCATACGAATCTGTGCCTTGAACCTTCTTGATAGAATACCAAAACTGCTGCATAAAGATTTCTGGGACATCTGCAGAGATAGTGAAGGCTTTGAAGCACTTAGAGTTCTTGATAAGATCAATGACCACTTGAAATGTCTCTTCCTTCTGTGGCACTGTGGTTTTCAGTCTGACATTGGTAGAGCTAATCTTAACTCTCTTAGTGAATGGAACCCATTTTTCATCACGAGCAGCAACTTGTTGTGTTTCTTGAGGATTTATGATTTTACTTAAGAATTAACCAATACAGTTTATATACACAACAGATATATTTTACTGATTAGCTTGGTTATCCTTGATGATATGATTGATCTATGATTAGGTTTCATGCAAACGTGTTAGAATTACTACACTTTATGAACAAGTCAACTAAGGTCAATAGTCAATGTCAACTAATAAAGTCAACAAGACATTTCCAAGGGAGCTTAGGACACACATTCAATCAGAGAGCAGATAATACATAATACAAGTACATATATGGCAAGATATGAAATATGATAAATTACACAAGAGATACACAAATTTTAAAAAATTTGGGCAGAGTTTCTTTTCGTAAATATGTCATATTTTGCTTGGAATATGTACCTGTACATGTTTCGCTTAATCATGTTTTGCTCAGACAGATTCAAACATATTTCTCTTAAATGAACCTTGCATGTTTCGCTTAGAACTATTTTACATGTTTCGCTTGGAATGAGGGAAACATGTTTTGCTTGAAATGAGTGAGACATGCTTCGCTTGGAAACATGTTTCGCTTCATTCAAGCCAAGACATATTTCTCTTCATTCAAAGCTACTTAACTCAAGTCTTACCACTTGAAAAACCTATAAGCACTTCTAACAATCATCACAAATACAATCATAATATCATAACAATAACCACAAGATTAAATAACTTTTTGTGCTAGAAAGAGGCAATTCGTGTATAGAATCAGTAAGAACCCATTTCTCATGGAACACATGACATCTAGGATGCATAAACATAACTTAGGGGGACATAGAACATATCACAAGCACAAAACAAACTTCCACACAAGCAAACTCATACTTAGACGAGTATATAAGAACCTAAGCTCAATCTTTTCCAAGTAAAAGAGATTAAAGGAACTAGATACAAGATAATAGGCATTAATAGAGCAAATATGAAGCAACATATAGAAAACTCACAACTGAACATGCCATTTACTCATGTTACACATAATTCATCATACAAAAATCATCATATCTAACAAATGATTGAGAGATATTAAAAACTGCTATGACTATACCTTAATCGCACCTAAGGTTCAAAAAACCCTCAACAAATTTAGGCAGAACTGCAATTTTGTCTTATGACCTAAAATCAACTTTTACTAGATTTCGAGTGAAAGAAGGAGTTTTACACTAATTCGATTTGTCAAGATGATGATAAATGTATTAGGAACTAGTAGTTATGTACCTTTGGCCTTTAAAGCGAGTTTTGATTTTATCTTATGAATAAAGCAAAATGTAACGAGAGAATTATGTGTTTGGATTTGTGAATATGAATGTGTGTGGAGTGAAATGTGTTTGAAAATATTAAAATCGGTTTATGTTTTGAGTTTGACACAAATGGTCCTTGTATTTTATGTCCTTTTCTATTTCCTATTTAAAATTATTATTAAGTCTAACTAAATTATAAAAATGACATTATTAACCCCTTAAGTTTATAATAAGGATTCTAAGACCACAATTTTGCCATTTAGTCCCTAAAAGTTAACTTCAGTAACATTTTAAGCCTAATTGAGTTACAAATACATTAACTCCCCTTTAATTGATAATCCATTATTGAAAAACTTTTTTTTCATTTTATTCCAAGATGACATTTTGAAAGATCATTTTTGACAGAATTATACTATTTCTTCCCCTCAAATAATGTCCCGTTTTCTATTTAAAGAGCTGTAGACATTGTTTGAGCGATAAAAAATTCTTTGAAAATCTTTTCAGATGAGAAACTGATATTTTTAATTATTTTCCATAAAACAACACCATTAAAAACAAGATTTCTCTCGTTTACATAAACAAATGCACTGACACGTACACCTATTTGATTAGATAACATGGGTTGTGTTTCATAGTAAACACAAGCCTTTGAATGAATATGAAGTAATTCATTCCCGAGAAAAATTAATTTCCCGTTGTGAGGTCAAGTTTTCTTTTTAACGAAATACTTGCCTTTAATGTTGAGGATCGGGTTGCTATCTGAAATAATAGCAAGCCATTTGACATGTTTTGAAAACTATTTGAACTTCTACTCGAACTTCATTTACAGCCTCGTATCATTATTAAATGACATTTCTAAGGCCGTAAATGTTATCGATTTTCAGAAGACATGTTAAGAACGCCATATTTTTATATTTTCATTTTGAAAAATTTATATAAAATGAAAAATCTTTTTGGATTTTTCTGATTTTCTTATATACATAAGATATGTGAAGAGAGTACCACCATTACTCTTCCTCTTCGTCTGCCAGCTTTTTCAGAGTCTCTGGGGACATGCTTTGCATTCCAAGCTTTTTGATGAGAAATTCCAGTCGTTCTCGTGCTAACGGCTTGGTGAAGATGTCTGCCAGTTGATACTCTGTTCTGGCAAAATACAGCTCAACCACCTCGTTCTCCACTTGCTCTTTGATAAAGTGATGTCTGATGTGTATATGCTTGGATCGGGAGTGTTGGGCGTTGTTGCAACATAAAGCAATGGCACTTTTATTATCGCAGTACAGAGGTATCTTTTTGAACACAAGGCCATAGTCAGTCAATTGTGATCGCATCTAAAGTATTTGAGCACAACATCCTAACAAGGCAATGTATTCAGCCTTTGTACTGGATATGGCGGTGTACTTCTATTTCTTTGATGACCAGCTCACCAATCTATCACCTAACAACTGCATACTTCCAGACGTACTTTTTCTGGTATCTTGGCAACCTGCGTGGTCAGCATCTGCAAAAGCTGTTAGAGTAATGCAAGAATCCTTTGGATACCACAGACCCATATTAATGGTTCCTCATAGGTATTAAAAGATTCGCTTAACCGCATGTAAGTGCTTTTCGGTAGGCTTTTCCTGATACCGGGCACACATGCACACAACAAATACAAGGTCAGGTCTACTGGCTGTGAGATACATAAGGGTGCCAATCATTCCAAGATAACATGTAGGATCATCGGCTTTCCCTTGTGGATCTTCATCCAGTTTGGATTTCTCCACCATTGGAGTATCCGCTGGTTCACAGGTTTCCATACCATACTTTTAATCGATTCCAGAGCATATTTGGATTGATTTAAAAAGATGCCTTTTGGGACTCTGAGAAATCTGTAGTCCTAAGAAAAATGATAGTTTGCCCATCATTGACATCTGGAATTTTAAACACATTATTTTTGAAAACGTTTCACAAAGATAAGGTTTAGTGGAAGCAAAGATGATATCATCAACGTAAATTTGTACCAATAATATATGTCCTTGCTTTTACGTCTGAAGAACAATGTTGGATCGACGGTGCCTTTGGTGAACTTCTAGGAGAGTAGAAATGATGAGTGCAAATCGTACCAAGCACGTGGAGCTTGTTTCAACCCATAAAGAGCCTTCTTTAGCTTATACATATGATTGGGATTCTTTGGATCTACAAACCCATCTGGTTGGCTAACATAGACCTCCTCACGCAGAATGCCATTCAAGAACGCGGTCTTCACATCCATTTGGTAGACGACCATGTTCATATGAGCAGCGAATGCAATAAAGATATGGATGGCCTCAAGTCGAGCAACTAGAGCAAAAGATTCCTTAAAGTCTATGCCTTCTTCTTGACGATAACCTCTCACTACCAAACGATCCTTATTTTTCAAAACACCTCCTAGCTCGTCTAATTTCACCTTGTAGATCCACTTCAAGGTAATAACCATTACATAATTTGGACGAGGTACGAGCTCTCAAACTTCAAGACGTTCAAACTCGTTGAGTTCTTATTGCATGGCTTCAATCCAACAGGATTCTATCAATGCGTCTTTATAACTCTTGGGTTCAATAAAAGAAAGGAAAGCGTCAAAATAACATAATAGAGATTCGTCTTATAGTTGTTGTCGAGTGGAAACCGGTCTAGAAGGTTTTCCAATAACATTGTCAATCAGGTGATCTTTGGTCCATTTGTTGATGTGTTTAGGTGGTTGATTGATTGAATGCACATGATTTGGAATAACAACCTGAGTAGAGGATTCTTCAGAACTAGGTTCTGGAATTGGAAATTCAACAAAGGGATTATTATCGATATGTGCAACTTCAATATCATGGTCTGCTTCTTCAACACTGAGAGTGTTGATCCCGTTTGAACGTATCTTTGATTAGCTTGTTAAATCTTTAGTTGTCTTATATAGATCTAAAACAACTATGATAGAAACCTTATAGAATATATAAAGATTATGCGGAATCTAATCTTTATACACTAGAAGAACAATTAAACAATGTAACAATAGCAACACAAGATCTTTCTCTCAACTCACAAGATATTAAATGATTCACAAAACAACTATATGTTTTGCCTAAATAGCTATGACTTTTCTATGTTGAATTCGTATCTCTAACTATGTCGTAGGCTTCCTTTTATACACTAAGGAAAACCCTAATAGGCTTACAAAACGCGTTAAATGATCATGCATATCTATTCCTAATATATCTCATGCATATCACTTAAGCAGTACTAACTTCTTATACTAACAGTACTAATAAACTAACTAACAGTACTAATGATCTATCATTTTGTACTGGCAGTACTAACTATAACTAACAGTACTAACTATTACAACTAGCAGTACTAACGACTTAGTTTATATTCTTCAATCTTCCTTAGCAGCACAAATCTTCAAATAGCAGTACTAAGTCCATCATGAGTATATCCTTGTAGAAGCTCTTAATTCCTAACAATTCTCCCCTAAACTTGTGATTTATCTCCAAATCATCAAGTTTCTTGAATTATAGCTTTTCGGCTCTAAGGGGATTCTTCCAAACACTTCAGTTTCTTAGTTTGTTGGCTTCTATGAAGATCTTCATAACTAGGTCTCTTGCCATCTTACTATCTTCTTCTACTAGCAGCCTTTTGCTTAACATCAAACCCATAACTGTAGTAGACAATAGATAATCCTTTTCTGTTAACATATAGATGTCATGTCCTCTTGTTAAAGATACATGATGTACTCCACATGTATCATACAGTCTCCATGTCAAAGGATCATGCATATATTTTTGTAGTTTCCATAGCACATCATCTTTATCTGGTTCAAACAGTCCTTTCAGTTCAACCCATAAAGCTCTTTCCATATCTTCCCTAGGTTCTGCTGATCTAAATCTTTCTTTAACTAAGCTCCATAATGTAACAAGGTCTTCTCTGTCAAATCCTTTGAGCATATCTTCAAAAACTTGATATGCCTCTGTGATGTTACTAACCCTGATAATCTTCCAATATTTTCTTGATCCTTCCGAATGAATTTCCTAATTAATGATAGGATACTTAACTTGTAAAGCTTCTGCCTTGATTTCTTCTACAGGAACTATCTCCAACATCTTCTTAAGTTCTTCTTCAAATAATTCTTTTGGTTCTTTAGTTGGTTGTTCTTGAATAGGTTCTGAACTTGAAGCTACAGCTGTCCTTAACTTTTTAAAACTCTCTTGAAGTAGTGTCTCTTCTGCCACTCTCTTTGTCTTTGTCTTTTCAACTTTAGTATCCTTTTTAAGCAAAGTTTGTATCTTATTATACTCTTTTTCAAACATAGGTCTGATCTCATCATAGCTCATTCCTTTGAAGTAACCCATCTTGTATCCAACTATATTCTTCAAGTAAATCATCATATTCTTCCTTGCTTGAGCTACTTAGACTGGTTTCTTCTTGAGTGTTTGATATCTTTTTATAGTATCTGACTGTCTCTCTTTAACTTTGTAACATCCGGCAATTTTCGAAATTTTAAAATGACTATTTTTACCTTTGACTTTTCAGGTCCGACTTGACTTTTTGACTTTTAACCTTTTACGGTCATATAAAAGCAATTACCGCGTAACCGGTAAATTTTTGATTTTTTTTTAAATAATAAATCATATTTATTATTATTTATCTCTCATTACGAATTTAGTTTTTGAATTTATTTGACTTGAAAACGAGAAGATATATATTATTTCTAAATTGACTTATCAAAAACGACTCGCTAGATCACGTTTTCACGACTCGGACACTAAAGCAATTTAATGTGAAATGACATTCCGAACAACTTTTTAGTTTTGCCCGAGACCTGAAAACAGACAGAAAGTGAATGAAATGCATTCGAAAGATTATAGAAACAAGGAAATAATTAAATTATATTTAATTAACACTTTTTATTGAATAAAAATATTTAATAAATTAGTCATCATTTTATTCAAAAGCGTTTGTTGATAACGCGAATATTTGAGTTAAAAGTTATTTTTCCGGATAAGGCATAATCGGGTTCCCAAACAAATAAACAAATATTTTTATAAATGATATAAAAATATTTATGAAATACTACTAAATGAATACTCTTTTTTATGGGAAAAATTATTTGGAACGCAATGGCGCAAGTTTCGTATTTTAATCATCCGTTAAGTGGCCTAAACGAGACCTGGACCATTATCTAATAAAAGTTACACTTTTGGTCCCTGTGAAATATTTACATAATCAACCCTCAATTATTATAACCATTACACTTTATTTTAAACTTTTACTATAAATATAAAAGTTTTATAATTGTTTCATTTGATAAAACAAATACCACACAAACAGTGGTTGCAAATTCCACAACAAAAGCTGAATATGTAGTTGCTTCAAGTTGCTGTGACTTTTGTGGTTTAGGTATTGAGAATATGATTTAGCACACTTAAAACTCAGTTTTGAGTTTTCTATTTATAAGGTCTGGAAGTCGGTTGGATACGGCGTATCCATGTATTGGATACGGCGTATTAGGAGTTTCTTGGAGTAAGGACCACGCTTGATATCTTCTAGAATATTATATTGATTCCATATCTTGAATACGGCGTATTGAGTCCTCTGGATATGGCGTATTGATCTTCATTCCTTTTGTGGTCTTTGGTGAGTGCAGGCACGGATACGCCGTATCTTCCTCGATGGATACAGCGTATTGGTCTTCAGAATAGTAATCTTAAAAATATCTTCATTTAAGCTCCAGAATGCGCGCCTTTTGCTAAGTTTTACCAATTACTCCTTAATTACTGCAATTCTCAAATATAAACGATTAAGTAACAATTCTTTGCAATAACTATACAAAATGAGTTAATATCGTGGGATAAATGATGCTATAAAATAGACGTTATTTGATGTCATCAATCACCTTTCATAATAGCATCATATAATTTTGATAGGCATTCGTTCCCGATGTTGTTTTGCGTTTCACCAACGTAGTCAATCATGCTTTGGTCGATGCTACAGTAGGCGGTAACGACATATTGCTGGAACAATCGGCCTCTTCTTGGCAACAAACTATAACGATTGAGACGATCGCGTATTTGGTATGTATAATATATGTTCATTGTTAACCTTTTATACTTTCCCGATGAGGTGCCAGGAACATCAATCAATTTCATGTTCGACAGATACCCTTCTTCACCATAAACGAACAGAAGCGACAAGTGCAGAGGCATTTTATCTAAAAAAGAACTCAAATATAAAAGTGTATGCTTAAAGAACTTTAAAACCATAAACAACATCACAGGGTCGCATTAAAGAGCACCGGGTGGAAAAAATTAAAACCTTTGTATATATGTCTATTGAAACCTACTTTATACAACGGCGCATAGTTCCCATATAAAAAACAAATATTGTAAACACATCAAATTCTATAATCAAAGATCAATTTTCTTTTTTAATTAGCATGCCTTATTTTTAGCGTAGCCAAAATAGGTGGTACTAATTATGGCAGTGGAAAATATGAGCACAACTTATATACAGCGTATAAGATTAGTATTTATGACTATATACCAGACGTAAAAGGATATCAAAATGCATTTACAATCACATATTATATATAAAGCAGAAAGTCAACACTGATGATGAACACAAATCGACACTAAAATGTACCGTAAAGTTGAAGCAAACAGAGGCATACATCTAGAAATATACTAACAACATGTAAATGAAAATATAAAATCTGAGATGTCATCAACTGAAAATATGGCAGAACTTGCAGCGGAATGTTAACGAAACAGATGGCGAGCAAATTGTTAAATGAATTGCCGAACAACGAATTCACGACATCCAAGGAGAAACAAAAAGACCTAATACAATGCATCGCATCCACAAATTATTTAACAATATCTACTGCCAACTGTGTTACTTTAAATTACAGAAAATATTAGCATAAACAAAATTTTGCACGTGTGCTACAGTCAAGCTGTGTGCTAGAAACTTCCGATTTCACGATGCACAGATTTTTCGTAAAAACAACATAAAAGATGATATAATTTTTGGATCCTATTTTAAACTCATTTTATACAACAACACATAATTAACAACATTTGTGAAATAAGCAGCTATGACCATTAACAACATTAGGATTCACTTATTCTGCAATGCTTCTTAATGAGCGGCTATATATTAATGAACCATATTTTTGCATACATTGCTTGAAACACAATATACAACTGTATTAATTATGGCACCATCAATTAGATGTATCGTTACATGCCAATTTAAATTTTCGATAAAATTTTTGAGGCCAAATTATTCAGAGCACATAAAATAGTCATTTACCAGCAAACTTCATACTTTAAAGGCCTGCACAAAACACCTACGACCACAATTTACAAAAAAATGCAGCAATTCAGCGCAAACAACGACATATTAGACTATAAAAGATATCAGAAAAACTAAACAAACACAAACATACATCCATAAAGTTTAGTCTTGTTTTTCTATTATTGACTTATAGCCAAAGCCTAAAATGATAGCATCGTCACAGAAGTTTTAAAAATAGTTGTCTCGCGTGTTCAATAAGATTTGCATTTCAACGTTTACAATTTATCTATAACATAAACTTCTGATCATCAATATCATTTTTCGCAATCATCAACTATATAATAGTATATATTAACTAATTTAATTTTTAAACACAATGAAACAAACACAACAGACAATCCTATACATTTATAGATGCATTTCGCTTTTAGACAATAATCAGGATCACAACTTATTGACAACAAAATGAAGCTTTAAAGGAAATCACAATGGACTTACGACCACAAATCATACAAAGTGTATACAATCAAATAATCACCGTCAGCAAATAAAACAAAACTTATTGCATACCATGTAAACTTAAACACATATCAACGAATCTAATTATAGCCTCCAAAGTAAAAAAAATCCTACACACCTTATGTTGAGCAATCAAATCGTATCTGGATCTATGAATTACCAAAACCCCTAAACAATCACATCTCCTTTAAATATACCCGACCTGAGTTAGAAGAAAACAGCTGAACGTATAGAGAGCACCAACAAATGCAAGTGTTTTAACACAATGATCGTCTGACACAAAGGGCAACCTTTAGACATGTATGTATTGAAGAACACACGCAGCTTTTACCCTGCCTCTAGTTTATAACGGGATCAAGATCCTCTCAAGTTATGGTCAAACATGATTCATCATGTTAGTCTTTGATAGTAGTCTTATATACTATAAAATATATAATAATATTCCAAAAGAGCAATTAAGAACTTTCCCAAAGTTCCCTTTAAGGAAAATCCACTCTAAAAGAAATATATATAATATATAATACGTATGTTTACCGGGAAGTATGCTTTCCCGGGTCGTTTCCCCAATGACTTGTGAAATTGAAACCACGCCTTAGTTTGAATTATGATTTGAATGAGAGAAAAGAATGATTTGATTATCTATAACTACTAATTGAAAGCAACAATTAAAATAAGCAAACAAAAGCAATTAAGCACTTAAACTAATTAACGGGAGCAAATAAAACGCGACAAATAAGCAAATAAGACAAATTATCCCTTAAAAAATGCAAGCTAAGATTTTAAACCTATAATAGGACAAAAGAAAATTTTAGGAAAAAGAAAAATATTTTGTTTGATTATTTTTGAATTTATTATGAATTAAAAACTATTTTAACATAATTAAATCCTAAAAATAGCAAATTAAGTCCTAAAAATTTAGAAAAATGATTTTTAAACTTAGAAAAGTCTAAAGTAACTTAAAAACTCAGAAAACTATTTTTAACTATTTTTAAAATTAAAATCCTATTTTTAAAATTAAAATTAAAAGCTCAAAAATGAAATTTAAAATCTAAAAGTGTTGAAAATGATTTTTCTGAATGTAAACCTAAAAGTATTTAATCTAATACTAAAAACTATTTTTTTGAATTTTTATAAAACTTTTTTCTATTTTTTATGTATTTTCGAATTTTAAAACCTTAGAAAAATGATTAAAAATAATCTACTTTATGGAAAATTACCAAAAATTCAGGGAAAATCTAAAAAGCTATAAAGGACTTAAGAAAAATAAGAACTATGACAAAGCTAAACAAATAAGCCCTAAATAAGCTACAATAAGCCACGGTAGGAAAATGGGCTTAAGGCCCAAATTATGTATAAAGATTTAATGAAAGGAAATGCTCATGGATGAGCTATTGAAGCACGATGGTTAACACGTTGGGTTTGTGTGTGGGAAGTCACGGGTTCAAGGTTGTCTAACACCCCTTTTTGCAATTTTTTTATTTTTCAAATTTAAAAGCTAGAACTTATTAAGGACACTATCCTAAGCACTTTTAATAAAAGCAACACTAGCTGAAAACCAAAATTAAGCTCTTTAAGAGCTTATGAAAGCTGATGTCTCAGTAAGAAGCCTTTTGAAGGTAAAAATGCTTGTTTTCACTTAGAAGCTTGTACACACTTCAAATTAAGCTCAATTCTAAAAACAAAAACTGTTCTAGCTAGCTAATGATGTGTACTATCTAATTTTAATAAGCTGACCTAAGCATTAACACTTAAAGCTAACTGGATTTGAGGATCTAAAATGCAAACTCAGAAGTAAATTCTAAAAGGCTCAAAGACTCTATAAGCTTAAATGCAAAATAAACTAAATTAATCCCTAAGCTTTTGAAATCTATTTAACCTATATATAAGCTAAGTATCCAAGTTATAAAAACCTAAGCTATAAGCTAGTAATCTAAGATTAAATCCTAAAACTAGTTACTACTGTTTTTAATTTTTTTAGGATTTTTGAAAACTTTTAAAGCTAATTTACCCTAAGAATTAAGCTAAATTATGAAAACTAAGTCTTTATCTATATTTTCCTACATGTAATCTATAATCCTACTAAATTTTAAACTCTAATTTCCACTAAACTAGCTTAAAATGCAATCAAAAATGTCAGCAGTTTTAACTGCTGATATGCAAGCTGATGCACTTGACAAGAGTGCTAAAACCAAAATGCAGGTGTCCAAAGTGGTTACTTCTGCACTTGATTCACTCAATTAGAGTGTTAAAACACAAAACAAGCAAAATCCAAGCCTTGAAGGGCTTGGATCAAATTTTCACAAGCCAAAAGAAGTAAAAAAATACCCTGGTGCTGGCACACCCAAATTAAACCATAACTTTTTGATTTTTGAAATCTAATCTTTAAAAACTCTTTTACTAATAGTTTAAAATGATTATGAAACTATCTCAAGCAATTAGCACAAGTCACTTTGACTTTTAGAGGTCAAAGTGCAATAATCCAAACACCCCTTAATATTGTTGACAGATTTCAAAAGGCTTTTAAAATGAAATCCACTTAACTAAACTTTGATACCAGACATCAATGAGCTTATAACAAGCTTAGCAAACATGATTAGCAACTGAATAATCTAGGAATCAAAGATCTATACTAACTAAATTTTTTTTTTATGAATTTTTTTAAGACATCAAACTGAAATAAAAAATCTAAACCATTTTAAGCAAAAAATAGATAAGCAATTTATCTAATAAGCAAAAGTAAATGAGATAAGCATGAAATAAGCAATAGAAAAGCAATTAGACAAAGCAAGATAAGCATCTAGTAACTAAGCTAATTTAAGCTAGACAGTTAAAACAAAGAATTTAAATGAAAACTAACCAATAGCTTCAGCTAAACAGAAGCTTATGCTCTAATGAGCTTATCAACAGCTCTGGCTTATCCAAGGATAAGCCAGTAAGAGTCCTTGGGATCCCTTCCATTATTGGATCCCCTTCCATAAGTCCAATCAATCCAAAAGCATAGGTAATTAAATGATTTTAAGTATTTAAGTAGATTAAGTTCCTTTAAAACTCAAATCCAAGCTTATAGACTTGGATGAGCTTATTAGAGCTTATGAGTAACAATTTAAATCAATAGAGCTTATTTTAGAACTTATGGTAAGGTAAAGAGATTAAGACAAATCACAAACTAAATTTCATTAATTGAAAGCTTTGATTACATGATTAAAAAGAAAATTACAACTGATTTTAAAAGAAAATTACAATAAGCTATTAAAAAGTTAAAAGCTAAACTAGGTGTAAAAAGGAAAAAAAAGAAGATGATCGTGTGTTTGTGAGTGTGTGTTATTTATAACCACAAGCTGAACCTTTTAGCCTTTCCTTGCTCTACACGCTCCCTCCAATCAACACCGTACATTCCATCAATCATTGGTGAGTAATTTTTGGCCGTTTGATCAAGTCTTGGGATTCACACGGATTGCCAGCGTGGCAATCTGTGTGATGCTCTTGTACTTGTTCCGTGAGTAGCCTGAGTATAAAAATCCACTCCTTGTGTGTTTTCTCATGTCCAATGTGGCATTCCCCTTGTGGGATTGACCAATGAGGAACGTTTGATGATGAAATGACCCTGCCCATGTGTACTTTAGTACTTGAATTGACTATTGCACCCTTTAATTAGTAAAAGCCCTTTGATTTGACCCGTGGTTACGTTGGGAGAGACGGTGAACAGTAAAACTGTTCTTGGCGCCTTTTATAACTGAAAACGGGTAAAAGAATTTTAAACTTTGGGGTATTGGCAACTTGGGTCCTCCTCTTTGTTAGGTGTAAAAGTAATACACATCCAAGTGTATTACAACTTTCAGAAATGGCACATTTGGTCCTTGGACTTTTATAAAAGGGTAATGGGCTTTAGGGTTTTGGGCCGGGTATGGGCTTTGGATCCGGGTGAGGTTTTAAGGTATAAAGGGCCCATTAAGACTTCAAGGACCATTTGTGTAACTTTGGAAACTTGGGGGACTAGATTTGTAACTTTGGGTTTTTGTGGTTTGACTGAGTTGACTGAGATTTGACCATTGGTTGATTTTTTGACTTTGGTTTTTTTAATCACCGGCTTCTTTTGTGCTCTTCCGTTCCTCGTGTCCGTGTTTGCCCGTTTTTTGACGGTTTTCTTGGATTTTTGTCTTATCCGTACCTGCACACACAAAACACAAAAACAAGTATATCTTTGCTATTTTAAGTGTGTTTTTGGTCATTTAGGGTCATTTTTGGTGTTAACGGATATGTGTATTTTACACTTATCAAAATTCCCCAAACTAAACAATTGCGTGTCCTCACGCAATATTACATGCCTTATAACCAAATATCTCAAAACTTCTCCAAACTAAACCTTTGAAAAATAGCAAAGATTTTTGTTGAGAGAGCTAAGAGATCACAAGTTATAAAACACCCGATTTCCCATTTTCAAAGATTTTTTATTTTTATATGATTTTTCTTGATAGACTATCTAACTACAACTTATTCTTGTGTTGACATAATGTAATGTTTTCATTACCTTTTCAAGATTATATGTATTATTGTGGCTTTTTTCTCATTAGCCTGTCTCACTATATGCTTAAATGTTAATAATTAGGTTGTCCGGTTCAATTTAATTTTTAGTAACTTTTCTTTGATTTGGAAGTCGATGATTCGAATTTTGGCTTATTATATGCATCACATGTTTATTGCTTTACTTATACCTTAAAGAGCCTTAGGGTATATGGTATGAGTAAAGTTAATCATTTTATTACTTTTTTGCCTTAAAGAGCCTTAGGGTATATGGCAAAAGTAATACTAATCATGAAATTATTTGTACCTTAAAGAGCCTTAGGGTATATGGTACTTATAAAATTAGTGATTATGTTGCTTAATTATTTTCACCTTAAAGAGCCTAAGGGTATATGGTGTTAATAATATTACTTGATTTATGTCTTAAAGAGCCTTAGGGTATATGACATGAATTAAGGCAAAAGCGTCAAAAGCCAAATTTCCGTTCACTTCATCGGTTTTTCAAGGATAAGGGTGGAAGCTAAACTTTATTTTTAACCGTCCCGCTTTATTTTTGGAATTAATAAATATCGAAATAAAGTCTTAAAGAGCCTTCGGGTATATGACTTAAATAAAATCTTGAGATACAAAATTAGGAATAGGGAGGAAAAAGTAAAGTACATAATTAGTATCTATGAGTAGTGTTAGTATCATGACTTGTATTTGACAATGATCTTGTTTTTAAGCTTAGTATGAAAAAGTGAAAGTTGGGGACGATGAATTTATTTTGCTTGTTCCATGATCCTAAGTTTTATATATAAGAAAAATGATAAATAAATAATGTTATGAAGGTGTTGAAGTAATAAAGTAGTGAAAAAGTAAAAAAAAATGGAAAAGTATTGAAAATAGAAAAACGGGGTGTTTCTTAACTATTAATTTCTTAATTCCTTTAGATGAGCACTTTACTACTTTTTAAGGCGATTAGTTTGGAGGGATTGGAATTTTTAGTTTTGAGCGCGTATTTATTACATTGCGTGAGGACACAGCAATACCTTAGTATGGAAGAATTTGGTATTTGCTATTTTATACATATCTTTTACCTTGAAAAACGAAACCAAAAGACCAAAAACATAATAAAATTGGCAAATATATGTTTGTTTTTGTGTTTGTGTATGTGCAGGTACGGATATCAAGAAAAGGATAAAAATAAAGACAAAACCGGACAAAACTGAGCACGGGATCGGAAAGAGCGCGAGAAAACGAGTCCAACGGTGCCTTCGGATTTTATTGGGCCAGCCCGTAACCCGCTTAATGGGCCGGGCCAGCCCAAACAAGTTGAAGCCCAACAAAGAAATAAATAAATTTGCTATGAAAGTGATGACATCATGTGACATCATGGTCACATGACATTGAATTAAATCAAATGAAGTCATGTGCTCCTCCACTCATCAAATATCATCGAATCACCATTAGACACGTGGCAGAGATAAAGTGTAATATCATCTTTTAAATGGAGAAAATGGCTGAGCATGTTATGTAAAAAAATGGTCACGTGACCATCAAATTAATTCAAGGAATGACATGTGAGGGTGCACTATGGGATGAAAGAACAAATGAAATGAAGACACGTGGCTTAGTAGTATATCTCAAAATCAATTGTGCAAATGTAATCGGATGGTAAAGAATGCATGCGTATGAAATAAGCACATTGGAATCACTTCCCCTTGGTCCCTTTAAATATCAACTCGCCTCCCTCATTTTTTCTCTAGTAGGTAGTTAGTTTTTTTTAGTTTAGCTTTGTAATTTTTAGCTTATTTTAATTTTGTATTAGCTTATTTCTATTTTTCTGCTTATTGTTCTCAGCTCTTGTCTCAAGCTTATTATTATAATGTAATAGATTTGGTTTAAAGTTGATTAAATATCTCGGGTTTCTTATTTTGTTGCTTATTGGTTCGTTTATCTTTATTTTCGAGTAGCTTATTTTATAAGCTAATTTTTCGAGCTTATTCTCGCAGCTTATTATTTTCAAAAGCTTTTAAAAGCTTAGAAAGTGACTTCTAAAAACTCACAAAGCTCTTTCGGTTCATTTTCATTAGCTTTTAAACATTTTTTTGAAATAATAAGCTCAAATAAGTTTGATTCGGTTTATCTTTGTGCTTAATTCATTTTTGAATGATTAGAAGCTTTCATTTTCTGTCATGTTAAGTTTCTTAACAGCTTATTTGGTTTAGTGTAGGTTTAAAATGCTAGATCCAACTTTTGAGATCTTATTTGCTTATTAGTTTTACCATTTTAGAAATTTTAATGCTTATAGCTTATCCTAGGATATCATTGCTGATTTTCGTTTGCTTATTCAAATAGTTGAGAGCTTATTGTGTTTGCAAAAAGGCTTATTAAGATTTTCTAGTTATAGATCTAGTTTTAGCTTAAATTCGTTTAGCTTATTGTGTCATATTTGAGTTTATCTAGTTAAAAATGCTTATCTCATATTTCTAAGTGCTCTTAGCTTAATCAGAGTGCTTATTGTGTAGTAATTAATAGTAAGTTTGCTCGTAAAAATTGATTAGAGATCAATTTAAGATTGTTTCATTTACGTGTGGACTTGCCAAATTTAGCTGATTGAATTTTTGCGGCTTATTCTGTATGCTTATTGAGCTCTGGCTTATTCGTTTTAACCTTCCTAGTGCTATTTGACCACCATTTGATTCATCACCAGTAAGTTGCGATTGGTTCGTTTTTATAGAAGGGGGTCTCGTTTGATTTATATTAGTCTAACTTGGGCATGCATTGATTAATTTAGGCTTTTTCTTATTACCTTCTTTTGGGGCTACATTTGAATCCATTGGGCTACATTTTTTAGGTATCGTAGAAATAGAATGTTGGACTTGCATTGAATTGAAAATTGTGTTAAATATATAACAGTTAACAGTTTTAATGGATTGTTGTTTGACTTTTTGGTACCGGTCAACTCACGAGGCGTGGAGCTTAAGGGTTTATTTAGCTAGACCGACTTTAATTAGTTGTTTTAGTTAAATAAATCGGGTGGTATTCGTTTAATTGCGGCTCTTCATTTCGGTTCCATCCTTTTTCAATTAAATAGTGTAGATTAGTTTAAAAATGTTTAGCTTTAATCATTATGAGTAGCGAGTAGTTTATTAGTGCTTGCTAAGTGATTAAGTGATTTGGAATTTAAGTGCGAGTTTTAAAAAGGTTTTAAAATTAATAGTCATTAGAATTTTCCAATTTAAATACCGTCATTTACTTTTAATGCAATTTAATTTCTTGTCATTTATTTTTAAGTATTTCATTTTACTTGTCATTTTAATTCATTGAACCTAAACCCGCACTTAATGAACATTTCACGTCACTTAGCAAGCATTTTTCATTTTATATAATTTTTAGTTTTTAGTAATAGTTTAATGTTTTACATGTTTAATTGTTTTATTTGCTTTGCTCGTTTAAATGCTTTTATTTACTTTATCATTATGTCAAGTAGATTTTATAAAAGCAAATCAAAAACTTTTTACCCATTCAAAACGCTTGATCACGAACTTAGCCGATTTTCAAATTCACACTTCGTTGGGGAATAAACGACCCAGGAGGTTTTTGAGGTATCACTTTGGTTAAAAGTGATTTTCTAGAACCCGACGAAAATACTTACTATACTATAATTGTGCTTGAATATCCGGGAGGGATGCCCACCTGTCAGGCAAAAGAAAAGAGGGCAAGCACCGGAAAGAAACAAAGCAATCCAAGAAGAAGTGGAAAAACTGGTGGATGCCGGGATCATGAAAGAAGTTCATTACCACAGTTGGCTATCTAACCCGGTAATGGTCAAGAAGCATGATGGAACCTGGCGAATGTGTGTAGATTTCAAAGATCTAAACAATGCATGTCCCAAGGATTGCTACCCATTGCCAGAAATAGATTGGAAAATAGAGTCTCTCTGTGGATATCCTTTCAAATGCTTCCTGGACGCATATAAAGGATACCACCAAATTAAAATGGCAAAAGAAGACGAAGAGAAAACGGCATTTACCACAAGTCAAGGGATATTTTGTTATTCAAAGATGCCGTTTGGCTTAAAAAACGCCGGAGCGACCTATCAGCGTTTAGTAGATAAGGCATTCCAAAGACAGATCGGGCGCAACCTGGAGGTATATGTCGACGACTTGGTCATAAAAAGCCGTACGGAAGAAGAAATTATCCGCGACATAACAGAAACATTCAAAACTCTCCGGCAAATAAACATGAAGCTGAATCCAAAAAAATGCTCCTTCGGAATGCAAGAGGGGATGTTCTTGGGCTATAAAGTGAATACTGACGGACTCAAAGTATGTCCGGAAAAAGCCGACGCGGTCCTTAGCTTGCCATCTCCGAGATGCCTCAAGGACGTACAAAAGCTGAATGGGAAACTAGCAAGTTTAAACAGGTTCTTGTCAAAGTCAGCCGAAAAATCACTGCCTTTCTTCAAAACCTTGAAAAAGTGCACAAAAAAGAGCGACTTCCAATGGACTCAGGAGGCAGAAGCAGCCTTCAAACAAATGAAGAAGCTCATCGCAGAACTCCCAATGCTAACCGCACCTAAAGAAAAGGAGGAGCTAATCGTATACTTGGCCGCAGCCAAAGAAGCAATCAGTGCAGTCTTAATGACGGACATGGAAGGCAAACAAGTACCAATATACTTTGTAAGCCGTGCTCTACGAGGGCCAGAGATCAACTATAATCCCATGGAAAAGCTGGTGTTAGCCTTGCTCAGCGCAAGCAAACGGCTAAAAAGATATTTCCAAGCACACACAATTGTCGTAATAACGGACCAACCAATAAAGCAACTGATGTCGAGTTTAGAAATCTCCGGGAGGATGTTAAAATGGAAGTTTAAACTAGAGGGATATGATATCCAATATAGGCCAAGGACATCAATCAAAGGACAAATACTAGCGGATTTTATTAAGGAATGGCCGGAGGAAGAATCCCCGGATGAATCCATGACAGAACCAGAGGAAATACCGGAACCTTGGACTCTTTTTACAGACGGATCATCTTGTATAGATGGTTCCGGAGCCGGATTAATACTAACCAACCCAGAAGGGGTTGAGTTCACATACGCCATGAGGTTTACGTTTGAGGCCACAAACAATGAAGCTGAGTATGAATCGTTAATAGCTGGTCTCCGGATCGCAGAACAAATAGGCGTTAAGAACCTGCAAGCACATGTAGACTCAAGACTTGCAGCCAATCAAGTTAATGGCTCCTACGTCGCTAAAGAATCAGGCATGATCTAATATTTAAACAAAGTAAAAACGATCACAAAAAGTTTCAGGGAATTTTCCATCAAGCAAGTACCACGGAGCGAAAACAAGAAAGCAGATGCCCTAAGCAAGATCGCATCCACAAGATTCGCAACATCCAGCAAAACAGGTACTCGTGAAAGAACTAAAGGAGAAATCCATAAATGAAAAGGAGAATCTCGCCATAGTAGAGGAGGAAGGCAACACATGGATGACACCTATATGCGAGTACCTTACAAAGGAAATACTTCCGGCAGATAAAAAGAAAGCCAGGGCAATACGTCGCAAGGCAGCCAGATACACCATGATTAACGGAACTTTGTACAAGAAATCTTTCTTAGGACCATGGCTCTGGTGTGTCGGACCGCTCCAAGCAAACTACGTCCTTAGAGAAATACATGAAGGGTCGTGCAGCATGCATTCCGGTCCTAGATCTGTGGTTGCCAAAGCTATCCGAACAGGATATTACTAGCCAACAATGCATATGGACGCACGAAAGTTAATAAGGGAATGCAATGATTGCCAAGTTCATCGCCCCGTCCTAAGAAACCCGCAACAAAATTTAAGTCATATCACGTCTCCGTGGCCATTTTACAAATGGGGGATCGACATAGTCGGACCTTTCCCGGAAGGCCCGGGCAAAGTCAAATTCTTGATTGTAGTTGTTGACTATTTCACAAAATGAATCTGAAGCCAAAGCCCTAAGGCCGATTAATTACATAAAAAACAGTAGATAAAGGTGTACTAAACTATGAGCGGAAATTAAATGTTGTAGCAAGTCCTCGTACAAAATGTCCCTGAGACCGCAACTATCGCAGGCAATCAAGTTAAAAAAATTTCGTATGAGGACAACCAAAGACTACATAATTTTAGGATACAACCAGGGAAATTGTATCAGACAATTTAAACAGTTATGCTATAGACCACCACAAAGACTGGTGTGAAAAACTATGAAACCGTCAAAGCATTGCATCCGAGAAGCACACCACAAACAAACGGCTTGTTGAAAGAGCAAACAGAAGTTTAGGGGAAGGAATAAAAGCTAGACTTGATGAAAGAAACAAAGACTGGATAGAAGAACTTTCACATGTCCTATGGTCCCACCGCACAATGATAAAATCAAGCAATGAGGAAACACCATTTTCACTAACATATGACACGGAAGCTGTAATCCCAGCAGAAATAGGCATGCCAACGCTCCGGACTATGGAAGTAGACCCGACAAAGAACGATGAAGCCTTGAAAGTAAACCTGGACCTCATAGAGGAAAAAAGAGAACAAACAGCAATTCAAGAAGCAAAAACCAAAATTAAATGGAAAAGGATTACAACATCCATGGACCTCGGGGGGGGGGGGGCCAAAAAATAAAAGGGGTTTTTTTTTTTCAGCCAGGCGACAAAAGTCTATGCAGACGAACGACGCAAGTTCATGCCAGGAGATGGAGGCAAACATGGACCCAAATTGGGAAAGGACCGTACAAAGTTGCAGAGTCACTTGGAAAAGGAGCATACAAACTGAAAGATTGCAAAGGAAACGAATTCCCGCGGACATGGAACATTTGTAATCTTAAAAAGTGTTATATACACGAAATGTAAGAACCCGCCCGACACATATGATGCTCCGGAGGGTAATATCTCAATTTATCTTTATCTTGTAATGTATTAAATTTTAATGAAAAGTGGGGATTAGCTACCCTCACGAGTTTTAAATCCTAAAATTTTTCTTTTTACTTTGTAAATTATATTAATTGTTAAGACGTGTACGCAAGGAGCCACGCTCCGCAAATATGTTATCCCGTATAATAAAGGTTAGCAACCTCAAATGAGCTCAGTTGCGTAAAGGTATTACAAACCACTGCACCGGGAGAATAAATCCACAAATTATTCACAAGACTAATCTATACAAAGGTACCCAGTAATGAATAAAAGATAGCAAATAGTATGAACATGTTAAACTAAGCATTCAATATTACAAAGAAGACGCAGAAATAGCCACAAACGGCCGCGGTATACAAAACATCATAAAAGTTCTACACAAAAACTGTTACAACAGACTACATGCGGTCACGACACAACCTAAAAGCGGCAGGCTTCAAACTTAGGAATGGCAACTACGCTCCCTAAAGCCTCGTCGGTATCTACCTCATCAAAATCCTCGACGGAGAGAGGAGCCGCAGAAGTACTAGTTTCACCCACCCAAGTCTGAGAAGACAGGGGGTTAGAAACTATCTCCATCATAAGCTGGCGAAGGGCTGCAGCATGCTTCTTCGCTCCTTCGGCACGAGAATGAACATTCAGCAAAGCAAAGGACAAAGAAGTCTCTCCAACGATGGCCTTATCATCAGAATGATAGACGGGGATGAAAAGCTGCTCAAGACACGGTTGCAGGTGAGCAGCTTCCGGGAGGTCAGCCAAGGGTCCGTCCAGGATAAAGCAATCTAGGACCTCATCCATCCCGGCATCTTTTTTGGACTTTAACAAATTTACCAAAGGGAAGTCCACATCCTTAAGAGCCTTCACCGCATCAAGATAGCTGGTACTGGCAGCCTCCGAGTTATAAACCTCGACACACGGAAAGCGTGTTCCGGCGAACCCATGCCTCATACCCAGCCTCCAAGCCCTCCTGCATACCAAAATCCACGGCACGGCCCAAGGCGTGACCCAGAATGCCTTGATACTCAGGAGATTTAAAACATTTTAGCACAACAAGCTGAATCCCGTGCGTCAGAAACCATCTCCTTTCGGCAAGGGGGGGAATAAGGTTGTCAGGTAGGCGTATTAAAAATTCCCCCTCCAAACGCCAGAGAACATCCATAACATGGCTTCAGCTGCTACATGGTTTATTAAAGCACCTGGGCCTGCTCCTCCTGCTGAGCTTCCGCCTTCTCTTTAAAATCCTGAAAGGCGGTGTGAAGGGTAGAAACCTACGAAAATAAGGAGTTTAAAAAAATATAATAATAATAATAATAAAACAATAACAACACACGGAATAAAAGACATACCTCAGAGGTAAGCCTATCCCTCTCAAAAGTCAAGAAGGTAATCAAGCTCCCGGCTTCAGCACAAGCGGCCTTGAATCTCAATGCGCTAGACTTAGATAAGTGGCACGGAACAAGTAATGGTGAGATTTATGACCTTTTACGCAATAAGTACATTCAGTACTGAACACCTCCCCGTCAACAAGCAGACACTCTGAACCACGAAGACGGACAACCTCCGCGGTTTTCCGCCCATCTTCGCCATCTCCGCCTCCTCCACCAATAAGATTTAAGTTCTAAGAATCAGCCAGGTCTTTCTCCTCAGCAACCTACCACGAGCATCAAACATTGCCTTTGATCCCCCGCTTCTTCTCCTAAGCTCAGCTCAGCTCGCATAACGGGGACCTTACCTCCGACTCAAGACAAATCTGTCGCGCCGCCCCCACTAACTTGAACTCCTATACCTAGTTCACAAATCCCATGACTTCGAGGTAGAGAAAAAGCCAGGGGCAACGCGTCAACAAATATCGCGTCAGGAAAAAACAGTCATCCAACAACAATCATTGGTAATGTTTCCATCGAGAAACATATCAAACGTTTTGCCTGTATCGGAAGAATTCAGGGCAGGCAACTCGTTAAAAGGAGTCATCAGACCCTTTCTGATGTCTCGAGTTGGTAAACCCGCTTACATTCCGTGTAGGCGTAATGCCCGACATTCTCACCGGGCGGAGTTACAGTACACAGCAGTATAGGACCGGGAACAAAAACATATCCGTGATCCGGGCACTGCCAAATACAATATATATATATATAGAAAAATCTATATATATATATAGTATATATATAATAATATATATAATATATATATATATATATATATATATATATATGTTAAGGCACATAAAAGTATAGTGAAAAAAAAAGATAAACATTTAAATACCTCTGAACAACATGGGCCTAGGTATCGGCCTGAAAAGAAGTCCTCGACACAAGGGGACTTGTCGGCATAAGTTGCCTCAGTCCAGCAAGGGTCTTCTCACCAGTACCAGTAGCAAAGCTGGGTGTTCCTGTCCTCATCTGCTTGGCAGGAAGGAATCCACTCAGTTTCCCAACCCCTTCCTCTTGGACTTCCCTGTCTGACGTGACAACCTCATTTCGGGCCCTGTCAAATCTAATTAGGTGTCCTCCGAAATAACATTCTCGGGCTCCACCTCAGCCGAAGCAGACACCTCAGAGCAGACACCTCAGTATCAGCAGCAAACTACTGCCAACCTGCAGCATGATAACCAAGGGCATGAATCAATGACTGGTACTACTCCAGTACTTCACCTGATCATGGTCATTTTATGAACTTCTTCTACCGCTTGGACCTTCCGGGGGCCGGCAGTCTTGATAAAGTCAAGCAAACCCATGTCTACAAAACAAACACCAAAGGATTAGACCTCATAAATCATATAAAAAAACATTTTCCACCGAAGGAAGCAACACCCACCCATTTCGTCAGGCCCTCATCAAAAGTTCCGGATAAGTATTCTCATCAAATAACAGATAAAATGGGCTAAACCCACAAGACACAAAAAGCACACCGATAACGGCAAGAAAGGAGCCTTGTTGTTCTTCAGAAGACTAACAGTTTGCTCTTGGCGAGCGGTAAGATGGGGGGCCGGATCTTTCTCCAACGTACCCCCCACATACAAGGAAACGAGGATAGGGAACACTTTAGCATCAACCCAGAAAAAATGATCGGACCAATTTTTAATGGAGTCTGGGGGTTTCGGGAAGCAAGAAGGAGAAGATGGGGAACGTTTTGCAAAGGAAAATTACCCGTCACTATATGTGCCGGTATAAAACGCACGAAAGACAGTTACCGACGGCGCAAGGTCAAGCACGCGCGTCAAAACCTCAAAATAAGATACGCGGGCAGCACCAAAAGGGGATAATTAAGAAATATGTATGCGGAAATATCAGAGAACAACCATCAAAAATTTCGTGAAGGGATTCCTATAACCACAATAATCAAAAACCTGGTAATAAACATCCACTTTACCCTCAGGGAATGATGATAGTGGTGATCTTCTTGCCCTCGGAGCCACGTGAAGAACTTCATCAGGAATATAGTTAGTCATTACATAAGTTTCCCATATGTTCCTGGAGGATCATAATGGAAATGCTTAGCAGCAAAGGTTAGTCATTTTGGAAGAAGACGAGCTAATGAAATGATGCGTAACCTGAATCTCGAAAAACCCATAGAAGTGAAGAAAACAACGCATGGAAGAAGTTTAAAGAATAAAAGCTTGAAGAAATTAAACAATGGTAAAAGGAAGTTTTTGTAAAGAATAAAACATAAAAAAGGGGGGTGGGGGGGTTAATTATACGCCTATGGTGTAGTTACCCTCTGACAATAGCTGATGACGCCCACTGTAAACCACGTACATAACCCGGTAGCAACACAATCTGGAACTAAGTACAAAAGCTGTCAAAACTATCACATCACCAGAAGGATAAAAGGACAGCAGCGCCTACCAAGTTAGTGGAACGTCACCGAACTATGATAAGGAAGCATTCAGCATGAAATAGATAACATCCAGAAGCAAACCAACAGCAACCAAAGGAACCGAATACTAGCACTGATCACCGCACGCAGGACATGATCCGCAAGCAATATCATACTAGACTGGGGGGACTTGATAACGTATAATAGGTATACCAAGCCTCCGGGCTTGGACCACACTATCACTTGGGCTCCTGGGCCCAACTTAGCAGTCACGGGCTGAAAATAAACCCAATCCCGCATTGATCACGGCCCGGACACAGCAAAACGGAAGCGGACCTAACTATAGGATACTTCCGTCCACGGAAAGCACACTCGCGACCCGTATACACGTTATTATGGACCATTGCCCGACAAGGGACTGCAACTCGGCCACTACGAAATACTAGGAAACCCCTAATACTAGACCCCTATAGATATGGAAACCTAATACACAATGAACAGTTAACGATTTTCACACTCTATACCTCATACTTTCTCGTCTCTACATGTTTTACTTACAATGTCACACCGGAGTCAAACCGTCAGGGTTCCGCCCCCAGAGTAAGTACAACGGTTTTCGTTTGAGATTGTGCAGAAATCGTCACTTCTCTTGCTCTAATACAAAACTCAACGCTCAAATCATTCGGTAGCCCAACCCAATACAGGATTTGAGCCCAAGTCTATACCCGACACTTATTTTGTATTAACGGCAACCAAAGATTAATATTTCATTTTTAGGGCTGGACGTGTGGAGCGTTTAGTATATACAGTAGAAACTCTATAAAATAATACACTTGGGACCACCAAAATTTATTAATTAAAAGAGAGATATTAATTTAATCGATAAAATTAATAATTATTAAATTTATATATAATTAATATTTCATTAATTATAGTATACAAAAGGTTGAAAGCGTTATTTGGAAATAATAAAGATGATATCGTATGAAGAAGATGATGAAAGTTCTAAACTACACTTGAACCACCCTCGGCGAGAACGAAGTAATTAAAGCGGCAATCACATGAACAATTCTGTTGAGCTAGTGAGCAAACAACACCAGAAGTTCTTGACGCATCGTCAAAAGAAAATTAGAGACGAGACATTCAAGTGGAAATTGATTTCAACAAAAAACAAAAGACAATGAGTCATTATTCAGAAACCTTCATAAAAATCATTCATGTAATATGCTAATAATATAAGGGAATTATTAATTATATTTATATGTGGGTCTAAAAAATTATCAAAAAAGTATTATCTTATAATATATTTAGCGAATATTAATTAGCACCCTATCCCGAGTCCGGGACCGGCAAAAAAATAATATCTACGAGAGTAATATTTAAATAATCGAGTATTAATTTATCGAGTTTCTACTGTACGTTTTGTACGGAGATAAGAACTCACTAACTTCTTGTCCATATCACATATAAATGCTTTTTTAAACCTAGCCACAATGCACATATTAACAAATATAATACTGTATTTCTAACAAAATTTAAAAAAGATTCTTATTGAAGACAGGCCTAACCTGGTTTTGGATTTTGTGTAGACTTTGGAGTCACTCACTGCAAGTTGTTCGTACAACAATTCTCTAACAAATTTCGTCTCTTTTCACTAATTACAGCATAGGGCAAGTCTACACATGTGTGTGTGTATAAAACAATATCGATCTCAAAACAGAATATTGGAATATAAAGTTCAATGGTATGGTCTTACAATTGTATTTGCTGTAAATTACTTATTGCAACTTGGTTCACTTAATATCTTTGCACTTGTCAATTTTTCTTTCTTCTGCCAGAAGAACCGACCAAAACACCATGCAATCCCATAACTTATACACATACACGTAATATATTTATTCGATATGTTTGACCAAAATAATTGACGTTGAAATTAGAGATGAATTTCGAGAAAAAAAATGGTGAAAATCATTAAATAATAATTATGTTTGAAATTTGTTTGAATTTGTCGATATAACTTTATTTTTTTTTATTAAAAATCACTCAAAATTGTAATAATAATCCGTTATTATGAAATTTCTATGTTAGAGTGAACTCAACTGAATACTTCTCAAACTTTATTATTTTGTGTGGATATTTTGTATGCTCGATCGTGCATTTATTGGTTATACATAAAGTTAGTTGGAAATTATTATATTAATGAGTTGAACATTTATTATTAAGGTACAACATGATAATGCATTTATGAATAATCTAATCAGACTAAATTTAAAGGAAAAAGATCCTCTAAAGTTAAGGTCAAACATGATTGATCATGTTAAGTTTATTGTGAGTGAAAATAAATAAGTGGGCTCATGATTTTTATTAAAAGAAAAAGTTTTATACAATTAACTAATTTGTGATTGGTGAACATGATGTATCATGTTTGACTCAACTTTAGAGGATTCTAATCCAAATTTAAATAACTTCATAAGAATGAAATTTTGAAACTTTGATTTTATAGTTGATATAAAGTTTGAGTTAGCAAATTGAAATACTAATAAAACTTGGTTAGTATTACATGACATATATTTTAAAAAGATTACATATTTGTACTAGATATACGAAGTGTCATTTTATTTTATGTTGATGACTAAGTATTAACTTTCTAAATTTATGTATAAGAGATTGTGTCGAAAATAAAACGTCTATTTTAATTAACAAACTTTTTAAAAAGATAAGCATTATCTTCTAAGAGAAAAGATCAAATAAAGTAACAAATATTCTTGAGATCTCCTCCTCAACCGAGAACCTTAAAAGTGGCAAGCGGGAGTAGAGGAAAAGAGGAGAGATCTCAAGAATAGAGAGAGGAGAGGGAGCGCTTAAATATATATACACCATTCTCTTAGAAGATATGCTACCTTTTTAAAATGGTTGTTAATTAAAATAACGTTTGGTAATTTACGACCAACATCTGTGTAAATAAATTATTGTGATGAAATATATCTCTCTTATCACTCATCACACATAAAATAAAATATTGAACACGTCGTGATAATATAGTACAAATGCTGAGAGCGTCATTTTTAAAATATATGTTTTTTCATGTAAACTAACCAAGTTTATTAGTATATTCACACATGCTACACACATAAACTTATATCAACTATTAAAATCAAAGTTTCCAAAATTTATTCTTATGAATTATTTAAATTTTGGATTAAATTCCTCCTAAAGTTGAGGAGGTGGACATGATATCCAATCTATGTTCACATATCACTTATTAGTTTAATATCTGTAAAAACCTTTTTTTCATTAAATAAAAATCACAGAGCCCACTATTTTATTTCAGCTCACAATAAACTTAACATGATCAATATGTTTGACCTTAACATAGCGGGATCTTTTTCCTTTAGGAATTTTAGTGCTGTGTGAATTATTCATAAATTCATTATTCATGTTGTGAGCGCGAGAGAGAATAATAAATGTCAACTCATTAATTAATAATTCCTCAACACCCTACACATGTCTATAACAATTAGAGAGCACGATCGAGCATACAAAATATCCACACACAAAAATACTAAATTTTGAGAAGTACCATTGAGTTCTCTAACATATAAATTTCATAATAACGTGTCTATACATCTTACAAGTTTGAGTAATTTTTAAATAAAAAAATAAAGTTATATCCAAATTCAACAACAAACATTTCACAACATAATTAATTCTATATTCTCGAGATGAAGAGAGCGCGCTGTGCTCGATTTTTATATTCCTTCGAAATTCATCGTCTAATTTCAACGTCAATTATTATGATCAAACATATCGAATAAATATATTACGTGTATGTGTATAAAAGTTATGTGTGCTTGCGATGGTGTTTTTTGGTCGGTTTTCTACTGGCAGAAGAAAGACAAACCACACCACACAACACACAAGATATTAAGTGAACCAAGTTGCAATAAGTAATTTACAGCAAATACAATTGTAAGACCATACCATTGAACTTTATATTCCAATATTCTGTTTTGAGATCGATATTGTTTTATACACACACACATGTGTAGACTTGCCCGTGACTTTAATTAGTGAAAAGAGACGAATTTGTTAGATAAATTGTACGAACAACTTGCAGTGAGTGACTCCAAAGTCTACCCAAAATCCAAAACCAGGTTAGGTGTCTTCAATAAGAATCTTTTTTAAATTTTGTTAGAAATACAGTATTTATAGATTTGGTTATTATTTTCATTGTTCTGCTTCCGCTAGGTTTAAAAAAAGCATTTATATGTTGATAGTGGACAAGAAGTAGTGAGGTCCTACTCCGTACAAAAACGTACAGTATGAAACTCGGATATATAATACTGATTATTTAAATAAACTCTCCTAAGATAATACATTTTATTTGCCGAGCCGCGCGCGCGAGCGTGGGATAGTGGGATGCAGAAGGAGAGAGTCGATAATTATCGCTAAGCATCTCTATCTAGATAATACATTTTTTGCTAATTCTTTAAGACCCCAAACACACACACAAAATTAATAATTCCTTTATATATAGCATATACATGAATATTTTATGAAGGTTTTCTTGAAAAATGCCGAGCGCACTGTGAGCGAGAGAGTGTTTTTTTTGTTGAAATCAATCACTCTCCCTTGTATCTCGACTCTAATTTTCCTTAGCATGGTAAAACATCTGGTGTTGTTTTCTCATAGCTCAACAAGAAATTAGTTCAATGTGATTGCCGCATAATATTTCGTTTTCGCGAAGGGGGTTCCATTGTTAGAACTTTCATCATCTCTTCATCGATATCATCTTTATTAATTCAATAACGCTTTCAACCATTTGTATAACTATAAAGTTAAATAAAAATATTGTGTTAATAGGATAAATTATAAGTATTAGTTTATTTTACGGATTAATAAAAAGCTCTTTTGGATAAGCGTAAAGGGAGAGGGAGGAGGGAGAGGGGGTGTGTTAGTACTCTACAAGTGTCACACACACTATAGAGTTTCTAACTGAATAATACTAAACGCTCCACACGACCAGCCCCTAAAATGAAATAATAACCTTTGGTTGCCTTAATACAAAATAATGTCAGGGTATAGAAAAAAAAAAAACCCTTGGGCTCAAATCCTGTATAGGGTTGGGCTACCGAATATTTGAAGCGTTGAGTTTTGTATAGAGCAAGAGAAGTGATGATTTCCTGCATAATCAAGTAAACCGTTAGCCTTACTGTTGGGACGGACCCCACGGTTAAACTCCGGTGTGAGAGTAAGAAAACATGTAGAGAGAGAAAGTATGAGAGTATAGAGGTGAGAAGAATCCCGTACTGTTCATTGTGTATATAGGTTCCGTATCTATAGGGTCTAGTAATTAGGTTCCTAGTATTTCCGTATGGCCAGAGTGAGTCCCTTGTCGGGCAAGGTCACCATAATAACCGTGTAATAACGGCCGCGTTTGCTTTCCGTGACGGAAGTATCCTAATAGATAGGTCCGCGTACCGTTTTGCTGTTTCCGGCCGTGATCAATGCGGATCGGGGTTTAAATTTCGGCCCCATGACTGTCTAAAGTTGGGCTGAGGAGCCCAAGTGAAATGATGCCCAAGCCCGGAGGCTTGGTAATACCATTATACGTTATCAGTCCCCCAAGACTAGTATGAATTTGCGCTTGCGGATCATGACCATCGTGCGTGATCAGTGCAGACTTCCGGTTCCTTAGTTGCTAGTTGGTTTGCTTACATCATGGAGTTATCTATTTCCTGCTGTAATGCTTCCTTATCAAGTTGGTGACGTTCCACTAACTTGGAGCGCTGCTGTCCTTTTATCCTCTGGCTGATGTAACAGTTTTGACAGCTTTTTACCTATTTCCCAGATGTGTTGCTACCGTTGTTTATGTAAGTGGTATACACGTGGCGTCATCCAGCTATTGGTAGGAGTAAATACACCAAGGGTATAAATACCCCCCCCCCCCATTTTTATTGTTTTATTCTTTACAAAACCTCCTTTCTACCATTGTTAATTTCTTCAAGCTTTTATTCTTTAAACTTCCTTCGTGCGTTATTTTCTTCACTTCTATGGTTTTTCGAGATTCAGGTTAGCATCTTTCTTAGCTCGCTCTTCAAACCTAACTTGGCTGCTAAAGCATTCCATTATGACTCCAGAAATGATGGAAAACTTTTGTAATGACTACTATATTCCTGATGAAGTTCATCCCTGGCTCCGAGGCAAGTAAGGCACTATCACTCAATTTCCCTGGGGTAAAGTGATGTTTATACCAGGTTTTTTTGATTATTGTGTTATAGGAAATCCCTTTCACAAATTTTGAATGTTGTTCTCTGATATTTCGCATACATATTTCTTAAGTATCCCGATTAGTCGCTGCCCGCGTATCTCATTTTGAGGTTTTGACGCGCGTGCTTGACCTTGTCCGCCGACGTAACGTGTCTTTCGTGCGTTTTATACCGGCACATCTAGTGACGGGTAATTTTCCTTTGCAAAACGTTCCCATACTTCCTCCTTTCTGCTTCCCGAAACCCAGACTCCATAAAAATTGGTCCGAGATCATTTATCTGGTTGATGCTAAAGTGTTCCCTATCCTCGTTTCCTTGTATGTGGGGGGTACGTGGAGAAAGATCCGGCCCCCCATCTTACCGCTCGCCAAGAGCAAACTGTTAGT
Organism: Tanacetum coccineum; assembly: GCA_026074375.1. Lineage (NCBI taxonomy): Eukaryota > Viridiplantae > Streptophyta > Magnoliopsida > Asterales > Asteraceae > Tanacetum > Tanacetum coccineum. The sequence goes on from BQNB010017278.1 coordinate 62,393, forward strand.
CTTCTGAAGAACAACAAGGCTCCTTTCTGCCGTTATCCGGAGTGCTTTTTGTGTCTTGTGGGTCTAAGCCCATATTATCTGTTTGATGAGAATACTTAACCGCCCTTTGATAGGCCTGACGAATGGTGGGTGTTTGCTCCTTCGGTGAAAAATGTTTTTTATATGATTATGAGGTTAATCCTTCGGTGTTTGTTTTGATAACATGAGGATTGCCTTGACTTTATCAAGACTGCGGCCCCGGAAGGTCCAACCGGTAGAAGATCAATAAAAAGGCTGATCAGTGAACTACTGGAGAGTACCATCCATCGTTTCATGCCCTTAGTTACTCCTGCGTGGCAGTGGCACGTTAGTTCTGCTGCTGCTCCTGAGGTCCCCCCCTGCTCTTGAGGTTCTGCTCGGCTGAGGGTGGAACCTGATAATGTTGTTCGGAGTACACCTATTTAGATTTGACAGGCCGAATGAGTGTTGTCACGATCAGCCAGGGAAGTCCAAGAGGCAGGGGTTGGGAAACAGAGTGATACCCTTCCAGCCAGCATCTGAGGAAGGATCATACCCAGCTTGCTACTGGTACTAGGTGAGTGAAGACCCTGCTGACTGAGGCAACTTATGCCCACAGAGTCCCCTGTTTCGAGGAATTCTTTTTCAGGCCGATACCCTGGCCCATGTTGTTCAGAGGTATTTAAATGTTTCTCTTTTTTTACTGTACTTTTATGTGCCTTAACATATATATATATATATATATATATATATATATATATATATATATATATATATAATATATAAAATATTATATATATATAAATATAATGTATTTGGCAGTGCCCGTGATCACGTATGTCCCGGTCTATACTGCTGCTGCTACTAGTAAGCTTCCGCCCGGGGTCGAAAGTGGCATTACGCCTACATCGGATGTAGCCGGGTCTTCCCAACTCGAGACATCAGAAGGGTCTGATGACTCCTTTTACGAGTTGCCTGCCCTGAATTCTACCGAGGCAAAACGTTGGTATGTTTCTCGATGGAACATTACCAATGACTTGTTGTTGGATGACGGTTTTTCCTGCCGCATATTGGTTGACCGCGTGCCACTCCGGCTTTTTGCTCTACCCCCAGAAGAATGGATTATGAACAATGTATAACGGAGTTCATTGTGGGGGCGCGCGACAGATTTGTCTGATACTGAGAGGTAAGGTCCCGTGCCGAGCATGAGCTTGAGCTTAAGGAGAAGCTCAAAGGCAAGTATGATGCTCGTGGTAGGTTGCTTGAGGAGAAAGACCTGGAGATTCTTAGACTTAAATCTTTATTGGCGGAGGAGGCGGAGAAGGCGGAGAGGGCGGAAACCGCGGAGGTTGTCCGTCTTCGTGGTCAGGTGTCTGCTTTGACCGGGGAGGTGTCAGTACTGAAAAGTACTATTGCACAAAAGGACACTGACATCTCCTTACTTGATTCCCGTGCCACTTATCTCAAGTCTGCGCTTGATGATTCCAAGGCCGCTGAGCAAGCCGGAGCTTGATTACCTCCCTTGACTTCTGATGAGGGATAGGCATGACCTCTGAGGTATGTCCATTTATTCCGATGTGATGATTATAATTTGTATTATATTAATAATATATTTTTTATTAAACACCCTTTATTTTTCGAAGGGTTATCTACCCTTCACACCGCCTTTCAGGATTTTAAAGAGAAGGCGGAAGCTCATCAGAGGAGCAGGCCCCAGGAGCTATATAACCTGTAGCCAGCTAGCAAGTCCATGTCATGGAAGTCCCTCTGGCCGATTGGAGGGTAGTATATTATCCCGTCCAACCTGACCACCTTGGCCGGAAGGAGATGGTTTCTGACGTACGGGATTCAGCTTGCTGTGCTAAAATGTTTTAAATCTCCTGAGTATCAAGGCATTCTGGGTCACGCCTTGGGCCGTGCCGTGGATTTTGGTATGCAAGGGCTGGAGCTGGGTATGAGCAGGGGTTGCCGGAACCCGCTTTCCGTGGCCGAGGTTTATACTCCGGAGGCTGCCAGTACCAGCTATCAATGAATGCGGTGGAAGGCTCTTAAGGACGTGGCCTTCCCTTGTTAAATCTTAGTTAAAGTCCCAAAAAGATTGCCAGGGATGGATGAGGCCGAAGATGCTTTATTCGGACGGACCCTTGGCTGACCTCCCAGAAGCTGCTCACCTGCAACCGTGTCTTGAGCAGCTTTCCATCCCCATCCATCATTCTGTGACAAGGCCATCGTTGGGAGACCTTCTTTGTCTTTGCTTTGCTGAATTTTCATTCTCGTGCCGAAGGAGCGAAGAGCATGCTGCAGCCCCTTCGCCACTTATGAAGGAAGATTGTATCTAACCCCTATCTTACTCAGACTTGGGATGGGTGAGAACTAGTACTCTACGGCCTCCTCTCTCCGACGAAGACTTTTGATGAGGTGATACCGACGAGGGGGGGGGGGCTCTAGGAGCGTAGTTGCCATGCTAAGTTTGAAGCCTGTCGCTTTTATGTTGTGCCGTGACCGCATGTGGTCTGATTGTAACATGTTTTTAGTGTATAAACTTTTATGAAATTTTTGTATACCGCGGTCGTTTGGCTATTTCTTCTTCTTCTTGTATATGAATGCTAGTTTTAACATGTTCATATATTTGCTATCTTTATTCATTACTGGTGTACCTTCGTAATAGATAGTCTTGTGAATATTTGTGGGTTATTCTCCCGGTGCAGGGTTTGTAATACCTCTTACGCACCTGAGCTCATTTTGAGGTTGCTCAACCTTTATTATACGGGATAACATATTTGCGGAGCCGTGCTCCATTGCGAACACGTCATAACAATTAAATCTAATTTACAAGTAAAAAGAAAATTTTAGGATTTAAAACTCGTGAGGGTAGCTAATCCCCACTTTTCATTAAAATTTAATACATACAAGATAAAGATAAATTAATATTACCCTCCGGAAAATCATATGTGTCGGGCGGGTCCATACCTTTCGTGTAGATAACACTTATATTAAGATTACAAATGTTTCCATGTCCGCGGAAATTCGTTTCCATTGCAATCTTTCAGTTTGTATGCTACCTTTCCCAAGTGACTCTGCACTTTGAACGTCCTTCCCATTTTGGACCAAGATTGCCTCCATCTCTGCATGACTGCGTCGTGCTGCATAGACTATGTCGCCTGGCTGACAACTTATGCCGCGGACCCGGAGTTTGTAATACTTTTCCATTTAATTTTGCTTTTTGCTTGCATGAATTGCAGTTTGTTCCTCTTTCCTCTATGAGGTCCCAGGTTTACTTTCAAGGGCTTCATCGTTCTTTGTCGGTTCCTACTTTCCATAGTCCTGATCGTTGGCAGCCTATTTCTGCTGGGAATTACAAGCTTCCTGTCACATGTTAGATGAAATGGGTTTCCTCATTGCTTGATTTTATCATTGTGCGGTGGACCCTATAGACATTAAAGTTCTTCTATCCATCTTTGTTTATTTCATCAATCTAGCTTTTATCCTTCCCCTAAACTCTGTTTGCTCTTTCAACCAAGCCGTTTGTTTGTGGGTGCTTCACGGAAGCAAAGCATTGACGGATACATAGTTTTTCACACCAGTCTTTGAGTGGGTTATCGCATAACTGTTTCCCATTGTCTGATACAATTTCCCCTGGTAGACCAAATCTGTAGACTATGTTGTCCCATACGAACTTTTTAACTTGATTGCCTGCGATAGTTGCGACGGGCTTGGCTTCGATCCATTTGGTGAAATAGTCAACAGCTACAATTAAGAATTTGACTTTGCCCGGTCCTTCCGGAAAGGGTCCGGCTATGTCGATCCCCCATTTGTAAAATGGCCACGGAGACGTGATAGGACTTAAATTTTGTTGCGGGTTTCTTGGGACGGGGCGATGAACTTGGCAATCATTGCATTCCCTTATTAACTTTCGTGCGTCCATATGCATTGTTGGCCAGTAATATCCTATTCGGATAGCTTTGGCAACCACGGATCAAGACCAGGAATGCATGCTGTCACAACCCTCATAGTATTCTAATAAGGCCATAGTATATATTTTTTCTAGGAGCGGTCCGACACACCGGAGCCATGGTCCTAAGAATGATTTCTTGTACAAAGTTCCGTTAATCATGATGTATCTGGCTGCCTTGCGACGTATCGCCCTGGCTTTCTTTTTATCTACCGGGAGTATTTCCTTTGTAAGGTACTCGCGTATAGGTGTCATCCATGTGTTGCCTTCCTCCTCTACTATGGCGAGGATTTCCTTTTCATTTATGGATTTCTCCTTTAGTTCTTTCACGAGTACCTGTTCTGTGCTTGAGATGTGCAAATCTTGAGGAAGCAATCTTGCTTATGGCATCTGCTTCTGTTTCGCTCTGTGGTACTTGCTTGATGGAGAATTCCCTGAAGCTTCTTGTGAGCGTTTTTACTTTGTTCAAATATTGGATCATGCCTGATTCTTTAGCGACGTAGGATCCGTTAACTTGATTGGCTACAAGTCTTAAGTCTACATGTGCTTGCATGTTCTTTACGCCCATTTGTTCTGCGATCCAGAGACCGGCTATTAACGCTTCATACTCAGCTTCATTGTTTGTGGCTTCAAATGTGAACCTTAATGGATATGTGAACTCAACCCCTTCTGGTTGGATTAGTATTAGTCCGGCTCCGGAACCATCTATACAAGATGATCCGTCTATAAAAAGAGTCCAAGATTCTAGTATTTCCTCTGGTTCTGTCATGGGTTCGTCCGGGGATTCTTCCTCCGACCGTTCCATAATAAAATCCGCTAGTATTTGTCCTTTGATTGACGTCTTGGCCCTGTATTTGATATCATAACCTTTAAGTTCACACTTCTATTTAGCATCCTCCGGAGAATTCAAAACTAGACACCAGTTGCTTATTGTGGTCCGCTAACATCAGGCTTTTCATGGGAGTATAGTATGATCTCTGAAAGTTTTTTTTTGTTCTGTGTGGTTTGTTCCCCCCCCCCACCCCCCCCTCCCCCCCCTCGTAGAGCACGGCTTACAACGTATTTGGTACTTGTTAGCTTCCCTGTCCATCCATACTTCCCGGTTTAATACGTATTATATTATATTATATATATATCTTTTAGAGTGGATTTTCCTTAAGGGAAACTTTGGGAAAATTCTTAATTGCTCTTTTGGTATAGTATATTTTATATATAGTAAAATATTGCAATCAGTATAAAACCGGTTGAGTCAAAAATTATTTCTCGTTCTCACCTTTATTTGTGACAAAACACTTATTACATCACTTTATTCCAACATTAATCACTTTTTTATTGCACAAAATTTTAAATTTTTTGTTATTTTTCACATAAATCACATATTTTTTTTTTGTTGGAAAAACGGGTTACGTGAGAATAACGGCTGCAGGTATAATCAAATTGATAGATTCCTCCCTCTTGCATTTCGAAGGAGCATTTTTTCAGATTCAGCTTCATGTTTATTTGCCGGAGAGTTTTGAATGTTTCTGTTATGTCGCGGATAATTTCTTCTTCCGTACGGCTTTTTATGACCAAGTCGTCGACATATACCTCCAGGTTGCGCCCGATCTGTCTTTGGAATGCCTTATCAACTAAACGCTGATAGGTCGCTCCGGCGTTTTTTAAGCCAAACGGCATCTTTGAATAACAAAATATCCCTTGACTTGTGGTAAATGCCGTTTTCTCTTCGTCTTCTTTTGCCATTTTAATTTGGTGGTATCCTTTATATGCGTCCAGGAAGCATTTGAAAGGATATCCACAGAGAGACTCTATTTTCCAATCTATTTCTGGCAATGGGTAGCAATCCTTGGGACATGCATTGTTTAGATCTTTGAAATCTACACACATTCGCCAGGTTCCATCATGCTTCTTGACCATTACTGGGTTAGATAGCCAACTGTGGTAGTGAACTTCTTTCATGATCCCGGCATCCACCAGTTTTTCCACTTCTTCTTGGATTGCTTTGTTTCTTTCCGGTGCTTGCCCTCTTTTCTTTTGCCTGACAGGTCGGCATCCCTCCCGGATATTCAAGCAATGTTCCGCAATGCTTCGTGGGACGCCCGTCATATCCGCTGGTTTCCAGGCAAAGACGTCTAAGTTTTGTCCAAGTAGAGTGCATAGTTCCTTACGTCCTTTTTCCGTTAGGGTAGACCCTATGGCTATTGTTTGCTCAGGGTATTCCGGATGAATGGCCACTCTTATCTTTTCTTCCAATATTTTGCCAGCTTCTGGGGGCCGTGTGCTAGGTCCGGAGATCATTGCACACTCCATTGGGATGATCCTGCTGCTTCGTAATGTTACAGTTCCTCCTTCAACTGGGAATTTTAGCATTCCATGTGCCGTGGATGGTATGGCACGAATTTTCCTTATACCCGGCCTGCCTATTATTCCATTGTGTTGGGATGGTGACCTAACAACCATGAAGTTCATCCATGCGGAAGTGGAATGCCCTTCGTCACCTATTTTCACTAGCAAGGATATCTGGCCCAGCGGCCAAATGGTTTCCCCACTGAATCCAGTTAGGTACGTGGTCGTGGGTTCGAGTCCCACGGATGGCGCCACTTGTTAATACAAAATAAGTATCGGGTATAGACTTGGGCTCAAATCCTGTATTAGATTGGGCTTCTAGATGATTTGAGCGTTGGGTTTTGTATTAGAGCAAGAGAAGTGACGATTTCATGCACAGTCAGACAAAAAACCGTTAGCCTTACCGTGGGGGCGGACCCCACGGTTAGACTCCGACGTGAAAGTAAGTAAACATGTAGAGAGAGAAAGTATGAGAGTATAGGGTGAGAAAATCATACTGTTCATTGTGTACTAGGTCTTCATTTATAGGGGTTTAGTATTAGGGTTTCCTAGTATTTCGTAGTGGCCAGAGTGGGTCCCTTATCGGGCAAGGTCCCGTAATAACCGTGTATACGGACGCGTGTGCTTTCCATGGACGGAAGTATCCTATAGTTAGGTCCGCGTCCGTTTTGCTATGTCCGGGTCGTGACCAATGCATGATTGAGTTTAATTTTGGCCCATGACTGCTAAGTTGGGCCCAGAAGCCCAAGTGATAGTGTGGTCCAAGCCCGAAGGCTTGGAATACCTATTATACGTTATCAATTCTCGATTAACAATTTGCATTGATTGTCCTTATTATATTTTCCTTTGGTTTTTTTAAACATTTTCTATTATTATTAACCGTTGATAACTTTTTGCAATAGTTCTAACTTTTTCAAAATATATTGAAGGTCAAAAAGACAAATATGTTACTATATAATTTATATCATAATAAACATCTTACCATCTTTCTCAGATAGTGTCTAGCAAGAACAATATATAGCATCATTAACCAAGTAGCCATTCGTCATTTCTAATATGTATTAAGGGCAATCCATATCTAAAATGTTTTACGCTTCATGACAAATATGTATTCAGTGTCCATATCTAAAATGATTTATGGTTCATGAAAATGATGTTTATCTTTAAATGACATTACTAGGCTAGCACAAGCTATTAAGATGTGGTATTGATGTAATTATATGATTCTTTTCTTTGTTAGGAAAAAAACATTTCTAAATCGATACGATAGCTCCTTAGAAAATTGAGAATGTATATACAAAGTATAAGAAACAATGTACCACAAATGGTATGGTGACCAACACCACCCTAAAAAACAAAGGCAAACTCCTATAGGCCAAAACATAATAATAAACTCGTCGCAACGAAATGCAAGTTTCAAAAACTTCTTATTCTACAAAATTGAATACATTGACGGGTAAAGTGCAATGGGTCACAACGGTATAAATACAAATGCGGAAGCAAAACCTTCGTTTGACAGCACTTACCCAAA